>APFE031039807.1:278826-309000 GCA_000404065.3 Pinus taeda
GGTGCAAAAGTGCATGTTCTGAGGACAATTTTTTGATAAATTTTTGGACCCTTCTCTAAATGCATGAGAAGGGTTTAAATACTACTAACTACATCTAAAAATAACTTATTTACAAAAATACAGGATATGGTTTAAATGACCGTCCTTTCTATAGTAAAATAAAGCAAAAATATTTCTAAAATTAAATCCTTAGCATCGCAAGCATGCATTCAGCATTTGATTGCAAAAAGTCGGTTAGCCGACTTAAGCTTTTAACTGTGTTGCAAAAACGGAATCGGCAAGAGCTGGTGCCACATCTTCAGCAGAATTGATGATGCTTTTGAGAGTAATAAACTGACTGTGTGGTTTCACTAAATACTTTTGAGGATATTTGTGACCATTACCGCTGATTTTCATATTCAAAATTTACCTTTTATCTTTAACATACTTTTTTCCAAATTTATGGGACTTACAAGTAGCTGAACAATTAGAAGCTTCCGATTTCGAGAAGTTTCACCCAGCAATGCGCGATTAGGCACTAAGCACGCATCGGAAATTGCCTCCGTTTCTTAATCCGAGCTTCCTTGGTGTGATTTTTGCCTCTTGTATGCTTTCTTGTAGCCGATGTAAAGTTGAAATTTTGTGAAAATAATGATTCCGAGAGCTCTTGACCCTGAGCCTTAAACTGTCTGTTTTTTATGCCACTGCTGTCGAGTACCCATTTAACCATGTCTATATAGGGGATAATTTTAGGCCTCATCGCTAGCTGGTATAGGAACGAACAAGCTAAGTCTGCAACTAATGCTTCAAAAGAATTCTGTGAGCCTGCAATAGTCGTAACCCCCATTACCTTAGGATTCTCTTTCTCAAGTAGATTATACATTCCTTTCCAAGTGGAAATACTCGCGTCTCTGTTGCATGTGGTGTCTATGTACGAAGGTGTCATTTCTTTAACTTTAGACATCAGAGCCTTGCCTTTCTTCTCCATAGTTTCTTGTACACTGCTTCGTATAATTCTTTGTTTTTTGTTCCTGCAGTTTACAAGTGAGGTGAGAGTAATAATAAGGAATAATGACAGGAAAGATTTAAAATTCCAAAGGCACACAAAAGTGTATCACCTTATGTGAATTGGTTTCTGGATAAACACAAAACCGCATTACATTAACAACTGACAACTACCTCATTAATTAGCATTAAAGCGCATAACCAGGTCTCGTTTTATGAAACAGTTTTCGAAGAGTGAGCCGAGAGATTTTGCAATGGAGTAATTCTGCGATTTGCTTCGCAATATCGCAGATCATCGTATCGCATTATCGCAAGATCGCAATATCGCAATATCGCACTGTCATTCTTTTGTAAGATCGCTTTGTCGTTCTATCGCGATATCGCAATATCGCATTGTCGCAACATCACGTAATCGCAGTATGCGATTATTTCGTGTTAATGTATTTCTTGCGATGTGCAATTTTACGATATGCGTCATCGCATATTGGCGTTTTTTGCGGTTTTCCAGTGGAAGTGTGTTTGAAGGCATGCAATGCGATATTTGTTTTTCATTATGTAATCTCGCATCGCAATCTCCCATACTTAGAGTTTGGCTTGTAAAAAGGCATCCTGTTATACTTTCTGCGATGCGAGATTCCTTAAGGAGTGACTTTATCTTTCCTCACCATGAAACTTAAGCTTTTTTAGATTTTGCAAAGGTATTTTCCTAAATTTATGATGGTAAAGTTTGTTAAAAAGGAAATGTTAGCACTAATTCGTTTTTTCAATTTTTTGACTAAACTTCTCCACTTATTTAATATTAATAATAACACTAAATAAAAAGGGGTTGTTGGTTGCCACAACAAAACCCAAAAAAATAATAGCCAACACTATTTGGAAATGAAGTAAGTATAAACGTGAATTAACCGTAAAGCCTCCGATTATTGAAGTAAAATTTGCATCTCGATGTTAATTTCAAGACTATAAAGCGGTTGCTTTTATTTGTTTTTGTTAATTAATTTTGTTTTTATTTGTTTTTGTTAATTAATTTTGTTTTTGTTGATTATTAAATTTTGATATTAAAGTAGCCTTCCTGGGAGAAACATAACTACTTTTTCAATCTCTTTTGAATGCTTATAATTTTTATTTACGATATTAAAACAGTGAACATTGGTCAAATATGGATTGATCGATATTAAAACGATGTGATGAAGAATTTGCCTACACTGATCTTTAGGTATATAAGAGAACAAATTATTTTATTCAAAATTAACCAAAGTAAGCTTTCATGTGTTTTTAGTAAAAGTATTATTTATCAGAGAGTAACCCTATCCCTCAATATTTAACTCCATGTTTAAAATATGTTTTGCTTCAAATTATTAATTTCTAATCGATTTGGTTGACGAAATTAATAAGATTGAGAGATTAGTTTCCTTGGCTGAATCTTCAGATGTAGCTGTAATTAATATGCGTTAGTTTATTCTTAAAAAAAAATAATGATGTTGATGTTGTAGTGTAAAAGAATTAAATATATTATTTATAATATTGATATTAAATATATTAATTTAGATATAAAAAATAATAATATTATTTTAATAATTAATAATCATTATTAAGTTAGTAATAAATAATAGTTAAGAATGTTATCATATTTATATAATATAAATTTAAGGTATTCAAGGGATAAAAAAGTACGATAATGTCAAAAGGTGATCCGGCCTGGGTCGGGGTCAAAATTATGGGAAAAAACAAAGAAATGACACCTAGTAGTATCGTGGTCCGTTCCCCTACTTCTAGTCAAATAGCTATTATCTTATAGACTGTTGTTGGTTTGGTGTTATTAGATATGAGAAAAGCCTGTGTGAGAGCAAAGATGGAATTTATATTTTTGTCTGAATTTGTTTGGATGTAGATTTAAGCAAAGGTTTATCAGGTCACATTTTCTTGAAATATAAGAATCAATCGTAGACTCAAATTTTAGATTTTGAAAACATGACACTTTATGTTGAATATATTTATCAGCGCGATACTTGCAAGCGTATGTCTTATGAAAAGGAAAGATCATTTTCGGAGATCAAATCGATAATAAGTTTCGCAAACCATGGGGTGAATGTAAACCCAGATATCATAGACGGTTTTGCTAAGAAGAAAGAAAAGCTTTCCATGTTTTAATCGCTCAGACTATAGAAGAATTTTGGATTCCAAGAAATTGATAATAGCGAGTTTTTCGGAAAAAAAAAAAAAAAAAAAACCAAAAGACCCAAGGGTGTTATTCCATAATGACAATATGAACAAAAAGAGTTACAATATGAACCAGAAAAAGATGACAGGGAAATGGTAATCTCACAAATGAAGAAAACCAAAACCCATGAGAGTTTCTTAGGAGATGGAGGATTTAATCAAGATGCAATAATGGTATCAAAATGAGACAGTCCTCAAGTAATAGGAAATCCAATGCCAGCTTTGCAAAACGAGAAGTTTCCGTAAAGATGGAGAAGAGAAGTGCCAAATGACTTCATTTATCTAAGGGATCCGACTCAAATACTAAAAAACAGACGGAGGAAAAAAGAACCTACTAGCAATTGTAAGTGTCACTCCTAAGACGTAAAAAAATTAACTAAATATTTTTAATTAGATCCATGTTGTTTAGTTTATTTCTTTTATTTTTTTTATTTGAGTTTTGATAAATTTTATTTCATTCTTTTAGGGCATCACAACGTAATTTTGGTTTCTTAAAAAAATTAAGATTTTGTTCAGAGGAAAAAACACCATTCATTATAATACAATATTTATTTATATAACAATTATTTCATATTAATTCGTTAAAATGAATTATAAAAAAAATTATAAAATATTTTTATTTTATAAATTATTTATATAAAAATCTTTATTTATTAAATGAATTATTAATGTTATTATTAAAATGAAACATTATATTACTGTTTAATATTATGATATGAATATGATAAATGATTTATATAAATGATTTTTAAAAATGATATTAATTTTTACTTCACTATTATGAATTTTATATCAATTTATAGAATGAGATTTAGTTATTTTCATAAAATAATTCAATATTACACAAAAATTAAAAAATAATAATAATAATTATTATTAAATATAATATAATATTATTAAATAATAATTGATTATTTTATATCTTTTTATAATGAATTTTAAAATGCATTATATATAATCTTAAGGAGTAGTCTATACAGGTGGAAGAATTGCTCGGAAGACTAAAAGTGGTTAGAATTCGGGCAAATAAATTTCAATTTTTTTTGTAAACACTATGTTTGGATCATATGTTTGATAGCGGAAATGGATTCAATATCATCAAAAACCTCTGGGCACCTGAAATCTTGAAAGTTTAATGATTGTAACTTGGATTTATAAAAATTCACGGATTTTCTCAAAATATGGTTGTAATTTCCATGACTTTCAAGGCAAAAAGGCGGTCTCGTTAGACTATGACTAATTTTAATGAATTTAATCAATATATGATTTTAAAAATATATTCATTTTAACCTAACAATATAAACATTAATTTAATAAATTATTTATATGTTATTATTAATGCTAATAGTAACATTATTATAACATTTAATAATATTATAACACCATTCACATTAATATTAAAAACATTTTAATAACAATTTGTTTCAATTATAGTTTTTAATTGTTTCCAAAATAAATTTTAATTGTTTCTAAAATAGTTTTTAATGGTCTCTAATATATTTCAATTGATACTATATTTCAGTTTCAAAACCTATTTCCAAGTGTTAACCATAGAAGCCTATACTAGATGGTTGGGGTCAACCATCGACAATTGAATTACAATGGCAACCATATTCAAATCATTGTCAATAATAGACAAAAGATAGTAAAAATATGGTCAATCATAGTTAAATCATATTCAAACCATGGTTGGGTATAGTGAATCATTTTCAACTGTGGTTGAATATAGCCAAACGATGGTCAACCATAGCTATAAAATCATTAACCATAGTCATTCATAGTCAATATATATTTAGTGATGTTTAAATATGGTGAACATGGACAACTATAATCAGTCATCCTCAACCATGGTGAAACCTTTCTTAAACATAGCCATGATTACCCATGGTTAAAACATACTCATCAATAGTCAACGTTTAATTAAAATGTTTAATAAAAATAATATTAATATGGTTTAAAACACTTCGACTTAATAATGTGGGTGACTATGCTTGATTATGTTTCACAGTCAACACTCTTCAACCTCGGTCAAACATAATCACATATTATTATTATTGATTAATATTAATAGTCACACTTAGTCAACCACATTTGTCAAACATAGTAAAACGATGTCACCCTTTGTAGTCAATGTTTAAATAGTTGACCATGATAAAAATTGGTCAACCTTATGCTTATCGTATCTAATAGTAGTAAGTCTTATTCACTCAAAGTAATATTTAGTAAATTTAACTCATCCATATTCAATTATAGTCAACCATTGTTGACCAAAGTCAAACATTGTCAACCTTAGTCAGCTATGCTAATATTTCATCGATCACAATCAAGATTTAAAAATGCTTAATAATATCAATAATCATATTAATAATCTCAACTAATAATCATAATGATAATGTTAATATTGTGAGGTAGAAATCACACAAAATCCTATCCAATGATGCAATACCATATTACCAAATGTGGTCAAGAATATTTACTAATATGGTTGACTAGGTTTGAATACATTTGAAAATCAACACACTTCAACTTTGGTCAAACATAATCTCATATTAATATTAATGATTAATATTAATAACCACACATGTTATAATGTCAGAATGGTACATAAATCTATCCAATGTCGCGTGTGACAAATATTGTTGCACTATTACATTACATTACAATTAATCCAATGTTGCAATGGGATATTACAAAATGAGTCAACCACATTTACTACTATGGTTGACTGTGTTTGAAAATAAACACTCATAAATTTTTTCCAAACATAATCACCTATTAGTATTAATAATCAAACATTATGAACCACGTTATTCAAACATAGTCAAGCAAAGTCAACCTTTATAGTAAGTTTTTAAATAGATGACCATGATCAAACTTGTTCAACCCCAAGTTTACCATATTTAACAGTAATCAACCTTATTCATTCATATTTGTCTTAAGTCAACATAACTCGACCATTTTCAATCACAATCAACCATGGTTGACCAAATTCAAACATCCACAACCTTAGTTAACTAAGGTCATCCTTGGTTAGTCATAATCAACCATGATCAACCAAGATCTCAATTTTCAGAATGGTTGAACATGGTAAACCAAATTCTATGGTTGAATATGGTTGAGCATAATGGTCAATCAATTTCTCTATGGTCAACCATGATCAACCATGTTCGTCCATCATCAACGATGGTTAACCATAATAAACCATTGTTGCATAAGGTCATCCATGGTCAGCCATAGTTGAATATGTTCAACAATGTTGAGTTATAATCAACCATAATTGAATTTTGTTAACTATGGTAAATCCTGATCAAGATCTGTTGGGTTGAATTTGATCAACCATGATCAATCATGGTCAATCGTGATGAATCGTGGTTGAATATTGTCAACCTTGGTGTAATATTGTCAACCATAGTCAATCAATGTCAACCATCACCAACCATTATCAACCATGTTCAACAATGATCGACCACAGTTATTATGGTCAACCATCATCACCCATGGTCATAATGGCCAATCAATGCCTCCATAGTTAGCCATGGTGAGTCATGGTCAATGTCGTTTGGTCAACCATTGTCAATCTCTTTATGGTCAACCATGATCATCCATAATCAACCACGATCAACCACGATCAACCATGCTCAATGATGGTCCACCGTGATCAACCATGGTTGAATTTCATTAACCATGATCAACCATGATGAAGGTCTCTGAGGATGAATTTCATTAACCATTATTAACCATGGTTAACCATAGTAAATTAATGCCAACGATTATAAACCATGATTAACCATGCTAAACTATGGTAAACCATGGTCAAACATCATCAACAAAGGTCATAGTGGTTAATCAATGTCTCTATCGTCAACTATGATCAACCATAACTGAATATGGTTTACCAAACTCGATGTGTCTTTGGTGAACCATGGTCATCCATAGACACCGATGATGAATTATAGTCAACCATGGTCAACCATTGTCACTCATGATCAACTATAGTCAACCATGCTCAATGATGGTCAACCATGGTCAACCATGGTTGAGTTTTGTCAACTATGATCAACCACAATCAAGGTCTGTCTAGTTGAATTTGGTGATCCATGCTCAACCAAGGTCAATTGTGATGAACTATAGCTGAATATTGTCAATCATGCTCAACCATGGTTGCATATGGTCAACCATGGTTAGTCGTGGTCAACCATGGTCAACCCTTGTTAACTATGGTCAATCAATGTCAACTATTTTCAACCATTCTCAACCATGTTCAACCATGATCAATCATCATCAGCCTTGGTCATAATGGTCAACCAATGTATCTATGATCAACCATGATCAACCATGATCAATCGTGGTCAACCATGGTTGAATATGGTTAACCATGGTCAATGTCTCTATGATCAACCATGGTCAACCGTGATCAACGATTGTCATACATGTTCAACCATGATCAACCGTTCTTAATTATGGTCAACCATGATCAACTGTGGTTGATTATTATCAACTATGGTTGATTATTATTAACCATGATCAACCATGGTCAACCATGATGAAGGTCTCTATGGTTGAATATGGTCGATCATGATCGACCATTGCAAGTCATGTTTAACCATGATCAATCATGATCATCTTTGGTCAACCTTAGTCAACCTAGAAGATTCCATGCTCTACCAACTCCTAATGACCAACCATGGTCAATTCTAGTTAGAATGATTGAACATGGTCATTCATGGTCTCTATTGTTGAATATGGTCAATAATGGTTGACACTTTTCAACTATAGTTAGCCCTATAAACCATCTAAACCATTAATGTAACCATTTTTCTAACATTAATGTTACGTTATCATCAAAATTAATATAAGCTTGACCATGGTCAACCTCATTAACCTTGATCAACCTCTTTCGCTGTATTAAACCATGGCCAATGAATATATGATAATCAACCACCATTTCTATCTTTTACATGCTAATCCTCATATAAAAATAGCATCAATCCACGTATATCAACCACACT
The DNA here is from genome assembly GCA_000404065.3 of Pinus taeda. NCBI lineage: Eukaryota > Viridiplantae > Streptophyta > Pinopsida > Pinales > Pinaceae > Pinus > Pinus taeda. The sequence continues at coordinate 287,040 of APFE031039807.1, forward strand.
AGTTAATATAATTATGGTAATTTATTAAATATTATCCTATATCAACCACACTACTAAATATAACTATGTTAATTTATTAAATATTATCCCTACCATAAAGAAAAGATATTGCATTGAGTTTATGGTCAAACTCATATTACTTTGGGTTTGACTTAAAAAATATTTTAATTTTATATATTGAAATCTATTATTTTTTGACATTATTTTAATTTTTTTTTGTGTAAACTAATTAGCTATAAAAATAAGCATATTACTACTCAATACTTAAATTAATAAACAAAAAAAATTATAAATATCCATCCTAAAATTTCACATCTATTATTTATTTAAAATCCCTTGAATGGTCACAACATTAAATGTAGTGAGTGTGTCTTAGCATCAACGAAATTTTGAAGGTTCAGTGAGGATGTAATCTATTACATGAACCACATTGTAAATTCCTGTTATTCATCAATTATTAATTAGTCCAGCCCGACGTTCATTAATGCATGCATATGGCTGAGAAGAAAAAGTTCTTAGACTGCATGTATATTCTATGTCTTCTCTAATTTATTTTTAAAATAGATAAATGCAGATTTTAGATTTGTTTTTATATTACATAACTTTAGACTGCATGTGAATCAATCACTGCTTATTTTACTGGTTAAGGTTGAAAATAAATTCCTGTTACTTTTTATCGTGAAAAAAAGTTATTACTAGTGTTACGCAATTTCTTGGTTGATCTCACCAATTTTAGTAGGTATATTCATAGGAGTTGTCTATAATGCGATTTTTTCGAGATTCCGATGACGCAATCCGGCGGAAGAAATTGAGGTTAAATCTTGATTTGTTGTAGTTAAAATGATTTTTTAACTGCATATTTGGATTCAGCACCCTGAAAAACCCATGGGATGCTTTGATTGTGCAGAAACTAGCTATCAAACTTGTGATTCCAATAAATTGCTGTCGGATTTTGACTGGAAAAACCCACCAGAATGACTTTCAAAAAGTCGCATTGTAGACAACTGCATATTCATATGTTTTATATCAGTATTTAAGTTAAATGAGTAATTATATGAATACTTAAATTAAATCTTATGTTAACCCGAATCTTAACTTTGTTTCTGTGATTATTAAATATCAGAAGAAAATAATGAGTTATAATAACCACTCTTGGAAAAAAGTATCACTATATCACTCAAGCAAGTTATATGCGATTGGATCTCTTCATAAGATTGTCACCTGTATGTACTTTATTTTCAAAGAGACACCAAATAAAGATATTGGTTTCACCTGGATTCTTCAGCTTCCAACAATGCTTCCACTACCACTTGTGCTCCTCTTGTTCTTTGGCCACATGCATGAATAGGTAGCCTTCCTTTGGAGTATAATAACCCCTCTTTGAATGAGTCCAGAGGAACTTGTCCTCCTTGTCTTTCAGCTTTATGTGCGAAGTGGAAAAGGCTCCAATATAAGCTCTCCAAGTTTGGTGCCATTGTAAATGAATATTTACATAGTGTGTCAACTTCCAACTCTGACCCTAGATTGTGGTATTTCCCTGATCAACAATCTAGTCAATGATGAGCATGCCATGATTAGTAAAGAAAGCCACTAAAATTGGGTGTAAAATATGTTGACCATTACTGCTAAACCATGGATCAGTACCAATTTGTGCCTATGTTCCTGGATAAATTTTCCATGCAACACCATAACCAATGATGTGAAATGTATCAAGAATGGATTTCCATATCATGGAGATGTTGATCCAACTCTTTCTCGGTATACAAATCCATTGATTCATAGTGAGTGGGTGAATACATCTATGTGTGAGTGCTTGAGTCAATAAGTTGTTTTTAGGCAGTAATAGGTAGCCACTCTTGGTGATAGAACTTGAGAGAAGCATGAGATATTTTTGCTTCCCCACCCTCCCCATTTTTGTGCAGGTCAATCATGTCCCATTTGACCCATGAAAAAGTTTTGTATTCCTTTGTACCCATTCATAAGAACCTGCAATGACAATTTTGAATCTTGCCGAGGAGGCTTTAAGGGATCCATGATATTGAAATCCAATAAATAGTTATGTCTTCTAATACATACTTGATGAGGATGAGTCTACCAACCAGTGATAACCACTTGTGACTCCATGAGTTGAGCCTTTTTCCAATCCTGAAAATAAGCACATCCTATCATCTTTCTTATATTCATTTGGTTTTAGATGAAATCCCAATTATTTTAGGCCCTCTTCGAAATTGATATGTTGGAATGGACATTGTTCGAGCACATACATGATCTCTACTAAATAGAAACCTGTAGCAGATAGATTATATTTCATATGATTAGCATCCATTCTGGTGCTTTTACAAAATAGATTAAGAATACCTTTAAACGCAACAATATCACGATGAGAGCCATCTAAGAAAATGAGGACATTGTCAACAAAGAGTAGATGACTTAAGTTGATGTTATGTGCCACCAGAGCAGCATTCATATTCCCCCTTTTGTTGGTCGCCCTAACCATTCTATTAATTCCTTCCATGATCAAGAGAAAGAGAAGAGTAGATAGAGGACAGCCTTGACATAAATCTCATTCAACAAGGAAGAAATCTAATGTTGCTGTATTGATTAATACTACAAATGAAGTGGAAGAGATACAGCATATAATCCAATTGATGAAGTTGATATTGAACTCCAAATGCATGAGCCACATACAGATGTAGAACCAATTGACTTTATCGAAAGATTTAAATTGATAAGTCAATCTTTAAAATCATGTCTTTTAATTTTTTTATTTTTAGACTATGTAATTCTTCTTGTGCTACGCCAATAGCCTCATGTATGTGTATGCTATTTAAGGAGGAAAATTGCTCATAAAAATGTGTTGGGATAGGATGGGCTAAATCCTGTTGGAAATTATTTTGGCTATGATTTTGTAAATATAACTACATAGTGAAATGGGTCTGAAGTCATCGAAACTTTTCGAGTCGTATGTCTTAGGGATGAGCGAAATGAAGGTTATGTTAAAAGCATCATAAAATTTCCTCGAGATTTTTCATTCCTCCACAACTTTCAATAATTCTAGCCCAATTAGGTCACAGAAATCCAGGAAGAATTCAACTAGCTGGCCATCTGACCCAAGACTTTTATGTTTCTTAAACCATCATAGAGTCTCTTCCAATTCTACTGAAGTGATGAGAGCCATAAGCTATATATTGTTATCTTCATCAAAAAAATGAGGAAAGAGTCTACCGATCGATATAATTTTAGCTAAGGTAGAATGTCTAGGAGCTCAGAAGAGAGATCTAAAATTCCTCATCCCGATGTCATCTAGGTCCCTAAAATTATATATCTTTACTCCATTTTCATATTCCAGTGATGAGATGGTGCTAATGGCCTTCGTATGCTTGGCATATTGTTAAAATAAAATTGTATTTTTGTCTCCAGTATGTAACCAAATCTCTCTACTCCTAATCCTCCATGCTTCCTCTCTATCTTCTAACAATATTCTTCTTGATGCTTCCAATTATATAACTTTTAGTTTGGCTCCACCAGAATCGTAGCTTCCACCACAAGGCTATTCTAAGAGCTCTAATTCTGATTCAATATGTTTCAGTGTCTCCTCATCCTTCAACTTCTTATTCTTGACCCATACAATAGTATTTCTCTTAAGCCTTTGAAGGTTATCAATAAATTTCCTAGCCACTAAAAGATCTCCTTAAATGGTTCACAATTCCCAGGTATCTTGAACCAAGGCTCTAAGCTCCTCCTCCTTCAACCAACTCACATTAAACTTAAAGCAAGTTTTTTAATTATTAATGTTTCATGTCATCTCGAAATAGATGGGTTGATGATAAAATATGCTTTCCATACAAACACATTCTATAGATAAGGGAATATATTGTTCCAGTGCTTTCTTAACCAGGAAATGATCAATCCTTTGAACAATCATAGCTTAAATTGCTCTCTGATTCCTCCATGTGGGAAATATCCTAGCCATATCAATATCTACGAAATTATATTTCTATATCATCTGTGAGAAGAAATCACAGATAGAATCGACACGGGCACGCTCATCCCATAGTTCTCATATGCCAATGGAAAGATTAAGGTCCCCCCAGGATCATATGGTTCTCTCCCATGAAACAACGCTTCATCAAAATGTTCCAAAACTCATCTCTTCTACTACATGGCCCATATAGATTAATGATCCTCAGCTCCATTCCCATTTCTTCTGAGAAGATGTCCATGATTATTATGCCTTCCCCAACTCAGGAATCTAAAATGTTAATGGATTTACATTTAGCCCCAAGGACTAAACCATAAAAACACCCATGAGCATTAATGGCTAGAAAGACCCAATCCTTATACATTCCTACCAATGAATTAACAATATGGCATTGTTCCCAAGGTTTTTTTTGTAGGAAGATAATATCTAGATTGTTTGATGAGATCAGACATTTTAGTGCTAGTTTTTTGGGGCTTCTAGCTAACCCACGATAATTGAAATAAAGCCACTTCATTAGGGACCAATGACCGAGGTATGCTTCAATCTAAGAGCCCCTTATAAGGATAATTGACAACCAGTGCAATGCCTTGAATAATAAAGGATGAAAGGGAAGCTAAGTAAAGAGTAGAGTCCTAATGTGAAGCAGCACTATAGGGACGGTGAGATAAGGAACACAAGTTCTATCAGGATCAACTTTTGGTCTCAAAGGAATCCTCTTCGAAAGGAGGGAATGAGGTATTTATAGTCGAGAAACATACACGGTTATTCTCAATAAGAAATGAAACAACCTCCAACCCCTAAGTAGATAAAAAAGCCCCAACATTAGAGGATACAATATAAGGTAGACAAGTAGTAGAATAAATATTATGCAAGGTGGGAGGAGGAGAAGCATCCCCAGAATAAGATTCCACTAATGTGTCGATTCGAGCTCCCATTATGTTGTGGGTCCCATGGAACACCATCGTCACCATAGTGAGACTCTTACCATACGCCTCCCATGGTAGAATTTCATGCTTGTGCAAACAACTAGTTTTAGCTTGACCCCCAGACTCGAAAACTTCCTATCAGTCTATCTACCCTGCTTCAGCAACATTATTTATTTTGTAAATAAGAGTGAAGTCTTTATAAACATGGCCAACCTCATGACATAGGTGGAATTGAAATTAAATACCTTCATAGTTCAATGTTTTCAAATGTACAAGCCCTCTACAATGTAGTGCCAAACTAGCCACAAAGACTTCTCTCGTGTCCACATGAACCAACATCCTAGCATAAGCTTTACTAGCCTATTCTAGATACATTTTTTCATAGTCCAGGATTTGTCCCAAATCATTCCCAATGCAACATAAGGTAGATTCTGACCACAAATACAATGGTATCCCCTACAACGTTACCCAAATAGGTCCTGGCCACAATTGCTCCCTCTCTGGGTCAGTGTCACATCCCCACCCAAGGATCACATGTGAATGGAATTGTAAATCCATTATAAATATTATACGATGAATTGAAATCAAAATGGGGAATGAATTAGGGACACATATTCCAGAGCTGGGAAGGGGGTCGCTTGGTTGGGATGTCTTGCTTTCTTGTGCAAGGAAGAAAACTTGAAAATACAGGACCACCATTAAAGATTGGCAGGTGTCAAAATTGAACAAAAGAGCTCTTGAAATTAAATGAGCATAAAAATAGGTATGCAAGCCCATGTCAATCGGGAAGAAACCACGAGAAATAAAAGGAAACGAGTTTATGAAAAAAGACAACATGCTATAGGCTAGGGAAGACGTAAAAGTAATGAAGGTCAAGGAAGAAACCAAGAGAGAGAGAGAGAGAGAGATAGGAATATAAAAGAAATGAGAAGAGTGAGAAATTGTGTGGAGTGGATGAGTAGTTTGACATGATCTCTCTCGAGGCAGTGCTGAAGATAAGAGAAGAGAAGGAGGATTAGCTCTTGATCCCTGGGGCTCTGGGTTCAATTGCTAGTCTTTGGAGCCCTACAATAACTTGAGGTCCTTGGAGGGTGTGGGTTGAGATAGAATCCCTGGGGCCTTTTAAAAACTTGGGTCCCTAGAGGTTGTGGGTTGACACAGAGGTTTATGGAGCCCTGTAATAACTTGGGTCCATGGAGGATGTGGGTTGGGATAGAATCTATAGATCCATGTAACAACTTAGGTCTAGTAGAGGTTGTGGGTTGAGAGAAAACTTTGGAGCCCTATAACATATTGGGTAGAGACCATCCTAAAGAAAATGGTGAGGAAGACCACAATCAAGAGTAATGGGTAATGCTCAAATGGCACATCAGAATATAGACTCCTTGGAAGGGGGTGTATCTCTGTGTGAGAACTTGGGGGTGTGGTTGGGTACCTTTGGAATCTTGGTGTTGACGAAGAAAGAATCTCACAACTGGTGGGATTGGGGAAAGTGGTCCTCTAGAGTCCCAAAATTCAGTGACAGATTAGAAACTTAGTCCTTGAAGCGAGCATCGCCGCAGAGCCTCTAATATGGCTCAGGGGTGATGACTGCAAGTATGTGTGGCTGAAACTGTCTACGTTTGTGTGGAGAGTCCTTATTGCAAACTTAGTTTCCCTGCTAACTCTAGGATAAGTAACTAAGTGTTATGTTTAACATAGGATGAATGATGTTACTGTGTTTATGGATAATGGTTTGAATGTAGGGACTACATTGTACTAATGAAGACTCACTTATGAATTATATCCCTTGTGTGTTGTGTGATGTATTAAATGGTTTCATATATGTATGTATCTGTGTGGAATATATGCTTGAATGCATGAGAAAGCTTATAAGTGACAATATGTTAACAACTTCTAAATGACATGAATGAAATAGATGGTAGATATAAGCATATTAATCACATAATAACTAAGACCAATTAATAATACAACATCAAGCCATGGAATCTTCGGTTAATTGTAGATTTTGTGACCCTTTATTAATATAGTATTACAACGAGAGAGAACTTCTGCATAAAAGGGTCTATATTTACTCATGAGTCATTCCTAGTCATGTTACAAGCTTTTGTGTTGCTCGACGAGCACGACTGTAATGTCCAAGGGAGTTCTGCCCAGTATCGATTGAGCCACCAACATTATCTAAATGTCCTTCAACCTTTCATTTTTAACAGGTTGTATATCTATTGTTGGAATATTAAAGCAATGACAAAGTGGCTTGAAGGCTCTACGTATAGGCAGATAAATGTTCGTAGGCTCGACATAAGGTCTAACACAAATGCCATGTGATAGGCAAGGTTATATCCTCCCTAGAGTCTATTCCAATTATGTGATAGGATCCATGTAGGAGCACCTATGCCTCCCATGGGGACATTTCCTCCTCATGGAGTGCATAGACTCGGAGGCCAAGAACTCATAGGAGAACCAACCACCCAAGGTCAAGAAGGATAGTGTCTTAAATCACCCTAGGCAACAAAAAGCATCATAGTGAACTCATAAGTCTCAACTCGAGGTCTACAAATATCTTGAGGAAAGGTTACAGCCAACAAGGCTACTTCAAGAAACCCTACAAAACAATGTAACTAGCAACTGGGAGCGTTTCCAAGTCCTCCTTCTGAGGCATCGTGTAGTGCGGAGTCAAAAGACTTCGAACAAATCATGGTGAGAAGGAGAAAGATATCCTTGTTGTAGCTCTATGGTAAGATACCATGAAATTGTAGGAAACGTTTGGCCAACCTCATCCTAAAAACATTCATAACCCTAGTCAAAACAGACTCCTAATTAGTGGAAGGAGATTCCTTTCATGGGATTGGTCAGAATGATAGGGAAGAAGGTCATAGGGAAGAAGTAAAAAGGTAATTTAAATTACAAATAGTGGATCTTATGGTGGGAGAGTGTCATGGTTTTGTCTAAATACAATGGCATAAGTTATTCTGTGACTCAGACCATTGGGTGAGGGAAGGATACCATGAGGAGGGGCTGGCCCAAGTTAGCAAAAGGTTAGAACTGTGCAAACAATTCCTTAATATATTCTAGGTTCAATGGTCCGACAAGTCGTGGGGACCTAGAATGACACCAGATTCCAATGGATTCCTTCTTCCTTTCGCATAAAGACCATACTAGCATGATGTCTTGGGGGCACATGGTCAATAGTGGGGCATTTCAAGTCTCAAATGGGCCACTTATGAGTGACACACAAAAATATTTTGAGATGGGCTGGGGGCATGATTGACATCATATGGGCAAGTTCAGACCTTAGAGCTCAAAACTTCGTACATTAGAGGAAATTTGAGCCTAAAAGTTCCCATGAATTTTTCATGTAATTTCCATGTCATAATATATAAACCAATAAAGATTCATTGAATTTAAAAAGAGGTACATATAAATATCTTGCAGGCAAAAATAGAAAAACTAATTTTTTAAATTGTATTTTAGCTTATCTCCTTCTATTTTTACTCAAATTTCATCTGTAGACACTCATTAGATGTAGAATTAAATTGCACATCGAAGGAGTAGCCATTATGCATACTTTCGAGAAAACCCACATTGATAAAAATTGTATATACATTAAAAAGGTGTGTTTAACATTATTTTTTAATGTATATGTAATTTTTATCAATGTGAGTGTTCTCAAAAGTGTGGATAATGGGTACTTGTTGGATGTGGAATTTAATTCTGCATCCAATAAGTGTCTACACTTGAAATTTGAGTAAACCTATAAGGAGATAAGCCAAAAATACAATTAAAAAAATAGTTATTGATTTTCCCTCCAAAATTGATCACTTTTATTTTATTAGTTTTCCTTAGGAGGCCACTTTTAGGCTGAAATTTCCTCTAATGAGGTCGAAATGTTTTGGGGAAGTAGCCACGTCGAATAGTGTGAGGAAATGATGTGGAAGTTGTCAAAACCTAATCTTTGGGATTAGGAAAATTATGTAAATATTGTAACTAACATAAATAAATCAAGTTATAAGACGAAGATACATTTGGAGATGAAACCAAGTAGTCTCCCTCTCCCTGTATATATCCATGTTCTATCTTAATGAAAAAAAACAATTAATTCATGGAGTTAATCATGGTCTTACATGGTATCAGAACTATCTTATTATTCTCTAATAAATCTCTGTCCATTCTTTTTCATTGTCTTTTGTCCCTTTCATCCTTCGTTGAATAATTTCTATAGAAAAATCGACATGTTCTCTGTTGAACATGTAGTGGTTATGTATATTGAAATTTTTTGTTGTCTCTCGACATTAAGACCTATGTGTAAAGTGGTTGAATGTTCCATTGAACCTAAAACTTTTCCTCTAGTCGAGAGTATTAAATTCATCTGCATTGATGATGGTCATGGTCTTCGAATGGTGCATTGAATTCCATGAGCAGTGGCTTTGACATGATTGTGTCCAATCTTGTGTTGATAAACCATGAATTAAATCCTCGTATGTTATAATTTTTGAAAAACATGTGTGTTGAATCAAAGTGAGAAAGGATGCATTCCTTTTATTCATGACTATGTTAAAAAATGTGTTCATACTTGTGTTAAAGTTTTTTTGGTTGTCGATGGCATGTGTTGAATACCCTTTTAAAAAGGCCATGGATTGGTTCCTTTTTTAAAGCCATGAAAAGAATTGGTTTGGTATTTTGAATATGAAAAGAAGGTATAAAGTGACATATGATATAAAATTCAATATAAAGCGTATCAATATAAAGTGCGTATGGTATATGCATTGAGTATATATATTTCAATGTTAATGAGTTGAGTTTTTATGAAGGACTTAAGGAGAATGGTATGTATTATTCTTTTCTTTGATAGTCATATATTATATTCTAATGAAATTGTATGGTGTATGGAGGAATATTGAGAGACTATACTTTTAGTTGATGATATCTTTAAACACAACCAATTATTTTTATTACAAAGACTTGTAATTATTGTAATTATTTTGGGTACATATTAGTTTTTATGATGCATTCCCCAATCTCCATTGTGGGAGTAGTTCTCTCTAGAAAAAAGAACTATCATGAGTGGTGTAGGAAGATAAAAGACACTCTCATTTTCAATTATCTTTGGAAAGGACTTTGTGAAGGAGAAGGATGTAATGCCCCTAAAAAGCCTACTTTGGATAAGGAACTTGCCATCTGGGAAAAAAAGAATAACAAGACCTATTCCTTCATTGTAGCGTCAATAATTGAAGAGGTGAGTAGAAATATTTCACCATTTTAAAATGCCTTTGAAGCCTTAAATGAATTGAAGGAATTATATGACTCACACTCTTAACTTGAAGTTGTTCAATTGATGATATACTAAGTTGAAAAATAATGACCCTCTTGCCTTAGCATCATAGATAATATCCATTATTCATGACATAAAGGCCGCCAAAGTTGAAAGAGATGTTCATATGAAAACCTCTTTAAAGGAATTATATCCCACCCATTCACATTATCTTGAGTCATTGCAAGCAAGTGGAAAACTTAAGGAGATTTCCTTTAACTCCCTTGAGGAGAAGTTTGTTGAAAGAGAGAAGGAATTTGGGAAGATGGAAACTCCTTAGTATTCTAAAGAAGTTTTGTACCTTGCACAAAAAGAGAAGAATCACACACGATATTATTCTATAGGAAGAGGTGGTCGAAGAGGAAGAGGAAGGAAAAATTTTAGAGGCAGAGAGTGCAGAAATTTCCAAGGAGAAAGGTTTGATATTCATTACATATGTTGAAATAGAGATGGACATGATGCTTCCACATGTAATCTACCTTGGGATAAAATAGAGTAGGAAAGAAATCAATAAAAAGGAAAAACACCTCGTAAAGGGGAAAGGAAAAGCACATGAGTTCACTCATTAAGTTGTGGTACATTTCAACATTGGAGTAATTGAAGACTTATTCAATGCTTCAATTGCTTCGTGGAAGTATGCCTGGTTTTTTATTTGGGAGAAACTTTCCACATGACGTTTAGAAGAGATTTCTTTTAAGAATTCCCTGACAATATTGATGGAGCAATATACTTTATAGAAAAGTCAAAACTCAAGCCATTAGGGGTTCGAACCATTAGGCTCAAACTTCCCGGTCTTTCAAATTTTCTTTACATGACATTCTGTACCTCCTGGAATTGAGGATAAACTTGCTATATTTGGTCAACATCTGCTAGGAAGGAAATTATATTCACATATTTTATGGCAAGGTTGAGGTAAGAAAAAGCATTAGATCACTCACTTGTCATGACTAGGATTGAAGAATAAAGAATTCCAAAGTTGCACGAAACCTCTCCTCATGCACAAAAAATTTCATAAAGCTCTTATTATGATCAAGGTACACTTCCATCAAGTATTTTATGTCATGCTAGATTTGGGCACTTTAATTATGAAAATAATTGTTTGTTGAATAAAAATGGTGTTATTAGTATGCCCACTATTCCTAGGAATCTTAAGCAATTGATGCTTGTATCTTAGGAAAGAAAAAGAAACAATATTTTCATGATTCTCATTCCAGAGCACATAGAAAACATGAACTCATTCATTGTAATTTATGCAGCCCAATTCTTGTTCCTTTTGCAAATGGTAATAAATATATGATGACATTTATTGATGACTACACCAAAATGTGTTGGGTTTATTTCTCGAAGAACAAATCTAAAGCATTTGAAAGAATCAAGAAATTTCATGCATGGATTGAAATGATGCACAATCTCATATTGGATCTACTCATACAATGGAAAAGAATATATATCAAATGAATTTGAAAACTATCTTCACCAGCATGGGATCAAACATCAAATAACCATGCCTTATAATCCCCAATAGAATAAAGTAGCTGAAAGAATGAACAAGATAATCCTTAATATGGTATGTTTGATGATGTTTTTCAAGAATGTTAAATTGATTTTTTGGGATTATGCAATTCTATTTACTGTGTATATAAAGAATAGGTGTTTATATCATGCTATCAAAAACAAGAGTCCTTATGAAATGTGGTATCGCCACATTCCTTCAATGAGGCATCTCAGGGTTTTTAGTTCCACGTGTTATGCCTTGATACCTAATGAATAAAGAAACAAACTCGATGTAAGGAATCGCAAATGTATCTTCTTGGGGTACTCAATTACCTCCAAAGAATATCGTCTCTATGATGAATTGAATAAGAATTTTATAATATCTAGAGATGTGATCTTTCTTGAATATTCAAAGATTGACAATGTTGTTGAGTGGCAACTTGATCGCTTGGATAGATTCATACATGCAAAGTCTTTTCAAGAGTTTGATAATGATATTCCACATCATGAAGGGGGGATCCCTATACTAGATCAATTTATGGAATCTCTTTCTAAAAAACTCTCTTCCCCACATGAAGTTCCAAACACTGATGATACTTTGATTGATGTGATTAACATAATTGAGAGACTAAATCTTGATTTAGCCCCATTATAGTGCACTAAAAGGCCTGGGAGATCTCAAAAAATTCATCGAAAATGGCTGACAAAGACACTTGAAAGTGTTCATATTGATGAGTTTGGAAAGACAAGAAGAAGAAGCTTAACTAAACAGAATGGAGGTGATGTAGACGATTTTAATTCACCTATTCATATGGATGTATTCATATGGATGTTTCTTATGATTGTGAACTAAACTTGTCTACATATTTTGAACCAAATTCCTTCAAAGAAGTTACTTCTCATGATGAATAGAAATAAGTGATGCAAAAGGAATATGATGCTTTGATAAATAATTTCACCTCGAAGCTAGTTGATACTCTATTGGGATCCAAACCAATAGGTTGCAAGTGGGTCTTCAAGAATGAGTATAAACCAAATGGCTGACTTGATAAGAACAAAGCCAGGATTGTGATAAAAGGTTTTGCATAAAAGGAAGGGTTTTATTATGAGGAGATCTTTGACCCCATGGAAAAATGGCCTACCATCTGGACACTCTTTTCCTTGTCATGTTAGAATGGTTGGAAATTCCATCAACTGGATATAAAAATTGCTTTCTAGAATGGAGATATGAAGGATAATTTTTTTCATATCCCAACCAGAAGGATTCGTTATAAAGGTTCAATAACAGAAAATATGCAAGCATGTAAATCTTTGTATGGTCTCAAGCAACCACTGCGAGCCTGGTATGAAAAGTTGACTGAATATCATCTGAAGATCAATTTTAAAATTATGATGTTGATGATGCAAATTTGTTTTTCAAGAAAGTTGGAAAAATAATTGTGTATATTGTGGTGTATGTAGATGATATTTTGACGACATGGAACAATGAGAACTACATTGCATCCATAAAGAAAGAATTGAGGAAATCTTTTGAAATGATATATTTGGGTTGTGTTCACTACTATCTTAGTATTGAAGTAACCCAATATCTAAAGTTTATATTCCACTCTCAAAGGAAGTACATTAGAGATTTATTGAATAGGTTTGGCATGGCTAAGTGCAATGCTTTAAATACTTGAATGGAATAGAATTTAAATCTCACATCCATTGAAGGACAATAATTTGAGGATGCAACAAAGTAGAGGAAGCTCATAGGAAGTCTCAACTACCTGATTACTACCAGACTCGACATTTCATTTGTTGTTGGAATCCTCTCCACGTTTATGAAAAAGCCTTGCGAGTGTCATTTGTTTGTTGCAAAAAGAGTTGGAAAGTACTTGCAACAAAGTTACTGATCAAATGAAAAATGTTACCTGAAAACAAGAAATCTAGCCAGAAAAGCCCAAAAAAACATGAAAAAACACAATGAAAATGAAAAAAGGTGTTGATGCTAGAATAACATTTGTTTTCGGGTACATTTTCAACATTTTTTAAAAATGCCAATAAAAACAATTTTTTTTTGTGTAAAAGACACCTTGAAAACGAAAAGTGTTGATGATGGAATAACATTTTTTTTTTTTTTTTTTTTAGGGTAAAATTTCCAACATTTTTTTAATGGTGAAGTTAAAAATAAAATATCATTACTATGAAAAACATTAAATTTCCAATGATTTTCAAGCATGACATTAAAGATAAAATATCATATCCTTTTTTTTGTAAACTTGCTAGTGCTTCCTCTATTTATATTCATTTTCGAAAATTAGAAACTTTCATTTGCTCCAAGTGGCTTACCTACCTGAAGGAAACCAGATAGCCACCTATCTGCATTAAAACCTATCCAAAATTTGAAAAGGTTTTTTTCTATCCATATAGCAACATTCTCTTTACTGTCTATGCTACTCTTTAGATTAAACAAATTAAACAAGTAAAAGCATTTCATCAAAATTTTATCAGATTTATAGTGGACCACTGCTTCAATCCTCGTCTGAGGATATTACTGGTGCTGGCGCTTTGGCACTAGAGCCAAGCATCTTTCTCCTATTCATATATTGTAGTGTCTGCTCAATTCTTCCTAAGGCTAAGTTGTTTATGTAGGTCTGTATCTGAACTATTGCTATTTCTCTAAATAATTCAGCCTTGACTGGATCCTTTTCCTTAGTATTCTCCTTTGCCTCGGTTTCGCCACACACTGATTGTTCTCAGTTAAGGGTCATGGCCCATGCCACCATATTCTTCATGACCTAATAATTTTGTATTGTTTGTTTGAAGAGGGAGTGGCAGCCTCGAGAATTCCTTGGATCGGGAACCATAGTTTTCCACTCCTCCATGGGGATGTCTTGGTTCTTGATACTGTCATTAAGTTCTCCCTCCCAACCAACAATTTACGCTCTGATGTTCGATGGGTTCTTGTCATATAGGCATCAATAAGGGTTTTCATATGTTCACTACCCAGCTTTCTCCCTCTTTTCCTTTGTTCTTTGTTTGAGTCGCTCGTTCCTTTTACCATATTTTTATCTCGCTTTCCTCTCTTGGGCACCGTGTTACTCCCTGCCTACCTATTACTAGCTTCTTCTCATTTTTCTCTTTCTTCCTCACTACGTTGAGGTGAGAACTATCATATAGTCATTATAGTTATCAGTTTTATAATAGTAAAACAAAACAATTTCCCATTTACCTATGTCCTTTTTGTTATCCCTTCCATTGCCAGAATTTCTTTGCTTCGAAATTTCTTTCGTAATGTCACCAGTCCTCTCAATTTTATGGGTTGTTTCCTTTCTTGATTCTCTTGCCACTTTTCCCTCATGGCAACAATTGGCATGCGACTTGCCTGTCTTGGGCATACTGATGGTTTCTTCCCTAGGTGAGGTTAGTTTTTTATTCCTCTCTTCCTAGGGTATCTTTGGTTTGGCTACGGCTTCCCTCAAGGTTCTATCCCTATATTCCTCCCCTACAAGTTTCTTGTTTCCCCGATTCTCTTTTTTCTCTGTTATTTTCCTTCCCCAAGGTGCTTCCTTGTTACCTTCTCGTTTCCTCCCATAGTTTCCTACAGGGTTTACTAAAGTCTCGCTCTGTCTGATTTTATTTCGAGCATTTGCCATGGTGTAGACCTCTCCCATCCTAAGTTTGAATCCCTCCCACCTTAGCTTCGTACCTTGGGCTTTCATAAGCTATTCTACTATTTTTTCTATACCAGGGTCACAGGAGTGTTTGGGTAACTCCTTTCTTGACTCGTTCCTTTTCCTTATCAAATTTCCTATATTCCTATAGATATTCATCGTGAGCCTTACAAAGTTAGGGTCGGAGGAAATAAATACCAACTTATAGGTCTGATGTTGCTTCTATCCATAGGTTGGAGCGTCGATCTTTGGCCACGTCTCCTCTCTCCAGCTCTCATTTCTGTCTTATACATGCATCTAAATATGCCCTGCTCTCCCTTATCATTTATGCCCCTCCCCTTCCTATAGTTTACCTTTGTTGCCACCTACCTGTCATTATTTCCTACACTAATCCCTATGTCATTACCTCATAATGATAACCCCCCGTCCTGGCTACCACCTCCTCACATTAACCCTCACTTGCTCCTAGTTGCTCTTGCCATATGCGTGCTACCCTTGTCCTACCACTTGCTGACATCCTTCTACCTGCCCTCTTGCTTACTTCCCTGCCCTCTTCATTGCCATGCTCATCCATCTCCACCCTCATTTTCTTGGGGGTTGTACCTTCTCTGCTCTATCCATCCACTTGCCTTCTTCCTTGTCCGCTTACTTCATTTCCCTCATCTTTCCATTCACCCACTTGTCCTCTTCCTCTCCCTTCCACGTCCCATTGCCTTGGTCCCTCTTGATTTCTTATGTTACACCCAAATCGAGGGTTCCCCTCTCCTCCTCTATCATATTTCAGGATTTATACTAAGTTTTCCATCTCCTCCATTTGGTATAACTCTTCCTCATTTACATCTATCGTTCTTCCTACATGGTTGCTGCCCCAATTTTCCAAGCTGTCAACTAGTCAATTTCCTTTCCTTCTTACATGGGTGGGGAGGATGTAGTCTATCTATCTAGTAAGTTTACCAATATCCTTCACTAACCAAGCAGTTCTCCAGCTTCAGTTGATCTTCTCTCACTAGGTTCCTTATTGTAGTTGTTTGACTATTGCGATTCCCATTTTTGAGTCTCCTTCAACCTGAAGTTTTTGGTATTTCTCTCTTATTGCAATATCCAACCCTGTTGTCAAGGTGTCAAGCTCTGCTTCACTGTTTATTGCATTGCGACAGTCCATCGGATAGATTTTGAGGGTCCTCCCCCTATCATCTCTGAATACTCCGTCCGTCCTTGCCTCACTGGGATTCCCTTTCGCAACACCATTGAAGTTTAATTTGATGAATTCCTTCTGGGGTCTTCTGAATTGGTTGACTTCCTTTGCCTCATTGGTTTGTTGTTTCCTGGCTGGCTTATGCATCATTATTGGTTTTAGGTTTAGGCATGTCATTATTGTTGTTTCCTACGGGTTAGTTTTCCAATCATCCTCGAACCAGTTCTCTCTTAGAATGGTCTCTCTGATCTTTTGGATGATCTGGTTCCATATTTCTATTTTTACTCTACCTTCCTCCTTGAAGATCAATTTGTTTCGTTCCTTCAATATATTCCATAGAACAAATCCTAGTGAGAGTCTCCATGCCCTATTCAGGATTGTATTCTGGTATGTTTTTTTGTCCTCAGCGTCAAGTTCTAGAAATATTGTTTGAACTAGGAGGTTGTCACCAATAACCTTCTTTAAGCATGAAACATGGAAAACTGGGTGCACTCGGGATGCTGTAGGAAGCTCCAATTTTTATGCCATAGTACCACTCTTTTGCATCACCTTGTATGGACCATAATACTTTGGTGATAATTTATATGGTTATACCTGTATAAATACCCAGCCACCTATATCAAAACTTCTTTTGATGCATTGTTGATTTTCCTGTTGATTCGCTCTATTATGTGCCAAAGTTAGGTTATCCTTTAAGAGTTAGGCAACTTATTGTTGATGATCGATGTGATCTTCCACTGCTTGAACCTTAGAATTTTCTCTTAAAGATGATGTGATGGACGGTGGGTGATATCCATAAAGTGCCATAATGCAGTCTTTTTATCTACAGTATGGAAGCAAGTGTTATACCGCCGTTCAACCAAAGGAAACCATTTGACCCATTGTGTCTGTTTATTAGATACAAAGCAACGAGGATATCATTCCAAACATTTGTTTACTATATTAGTTTTCCCATCATATTGAGGATGATAAGATGAGCTATGATCTAACTGAGTACCCAGACAAGAAAATAAAATTGTTCAAAAATTTCCAGAGAAAATGTGATCTCTATCACTTACAATAATCTTTGAGTTTCCATGTAGCTTTTGAATTGTTTCCATAAATGCAGTAGAAAATATATTGGATTTATACAGATGAGATAATGAACAAAGCTATGCATACTTGGTAAGTCTTTTAACTATCACCATGATGACACTCTTTCCTTCAAACTTTAGTAAACTTGTGATAAAATCCATTGAAACCTCCCAACATTGACTTGGAATGGATGAAGGTTGTAATAGACCCGAGGTCTTAATTATTTCAACTTTATTTTGTTGGCAATCCAAACATTCTGTCACAAAATTTTGAATATCATATTTAAGGCAATCCAAAAAAAATTCCTTCTTATCTCTGTGGTAAGTTTTTAAAAATCTTGAGTTCCCTCCTAAGGAAGAGGTGTGCAATTCCATCAGAAGATTTTGTTTGAGTTGGGAATTCTGACATAGGTATAAGCGATATTTGTGCCATAACAAATCATTTTTCTAGCTAAATGTACCATATGTACTAGGATCTTGTTGTATGTTTTGAATGAGTTTGTACACTTCTTCATCATTCTTCCATTCATCCCTTCCTTCATTTATCCAATCTGGTTGGATAATAGAAATGGCACAAAGCAATGCTTCCACATCCTCATCCTTTCTTGAGAGTGCATCTACCACAAAATTTTGCTTCCTTTCTTGTATATGATTTCAAAGTCATAACCCAACATCTTTGTGACCCATTATTTCTTCTCTTCTTAAGATAACCTTTTTTTCTAAAAAGTATTTAAGACTATAATGATCCATTTTTATCTTGAAGTGTCTTCGCATTAGGTAGGGTCTCCATTTCTTAAGTGAATGTAGTTGCCAACATTTCGTTTTCATAAATTGCTTTGTCTAAATACTTTCCTTTGATTGGATAACTTTTTAAATAAATGGGTCTTTCTTCTTGCATTAAAACAACACCAATTCCATTTCTTGAGGCATCATATTCCACAATAAATGTTTTTTTGAAGTCTGACGTAGCTAAGACTGGTGCTTGGCACATTTCCTCTTTAATATCTTAAAAGGCCTTTGTTCCTTTTTGAGTCCATAAAAATGCATCTTGCTTCAATAATGTTGTTAGAGGTGCTCTTATTCTCCCATAATTCCTAACAAAATTGTCATAATACCCCATCAACCCAAGAAATCCTAGAAAATGCTTTATGGATGTGGGGATTTTCTATTCCTTAATGGCTTTAATTTTTCTAGGGTTTACCTTAACACCTTCATGAGATACAATATGACCCAGATATTCCACCTCTTGTTCTCCAAAGAAACATTTAGATCTTTTTGCATATAATTGTTTCTCCTCCAATAGTTTGAGCACCCTGTCAACATGTCGAACATAATCCTTCCAAGACTTGCTATAGATTAGTATATCATCAAAAAATACTAATAAACATTTTCTAAGGGTGGGTTTGAATGGAATTCATCAGACCTTGAAATGTAGAAGGTTCATCGGTAAGGCCAAAAGGCATGACCAAAAATTCATAATGACCCTCATGAGTTCTAAATGTTGTTTTTGGAATGTCTTCAGTCTTCACTCTGATTTGATGATATAATGAATGAATATCAAACTTGTTGAAGTAAATTGATCCATGCAATTCATCCAATAGTTCATCAATGACAGGAATGGGAAATTTATATTTAATAGTGAGCTTGTTGAGCTCCCTATAATCCAGACACATGCGCCATGTGTTGGCATTATGTTTCTGGTATGGTTATATGTTACAGATGTTGTACTTGATGGCAACACCCATGGCATGGCTCTCAATATGATGAGAATGAAGAAGTACGCAGGAGAAAAGTTCACAGAATTTTATGCAGAGAAAAGTTTATAAAAGTTTATTTCATGCGGAGAAAAGTTCAAGGAATTTTATGCAGAGAAAAGTTTATTTCATGTGGGAAAACATACCTTTGGTCCATGGTAGTTAGTCCTTGGAATTTGAACCTATGGTTTTTGGACCATGGCATCTTGATAGACGTGTTGATCCCTAGTATTGAGTTGATGGTATTGGTTTGTTATGGTTTTGGCCCGTGGTATTGGTCCATGATTTGAGGAAGAGCTTGCCTATATAAAGTAAAGGACATCATTTGGCTTGTGTATGCTTTTGGGTTGAATATCTTAAGATCTGAAATATTGGGTTATTGTTTCAAAAGCTCGATCTATATGAAAGTGAAGTGGAAAGCGAATCTGTGAAGGGTGATCTCTCGAGCGGTGCAGCTGCGGAAGTGTGGAGGTGCCGCAGGAGACGGCGCAGGAGGCGCCGCAGGAGACGCCGCAGGAGGTGCCGCAGGAGACGCCGCAGGAGGCACCGCAGGAGATGTCACAGGAGGCACCGCAGGAGACGCCGCAGGAGGCGCTGTAGGAGACGCCGCAGGAGGCACCGCAGGAGACGCCACAGGAGGCGCCGCAGGAGATGCCACAGGAAGCGTCGCAGGAGGCGTCGTAGGAGATGCCACATGAAGTGCCACAGGAGGCGCCGCATGAGACGCCGCATGAGGCGCCACAAAAGATGCCACAGAAGGTGTTCTAGGTTTAGTTTTCTGTTATTGTGGATCTGGTTATCTGGGTGACTTACTGGTACTTGATGATCATTTGATATTTATGGATCCAGTTTGAAAATATATGAAACGTGGTCCTTGAAAGAAAAGAAGTAGGGGGTTGTAGCTCCCTTCCAGGAGAGACTGGAAAATGAGAGAGAGTTGTAGCTTTCTGCAGGTTGCATCCTGCGTACTGGTAAAGGACTGCACCAGTACAAGACCATTGTAAAAGGAGTTTCTAATTTGAAAGAGGATAGAGACATATTGCAGCAAGTGGTTTTCACCCACATTGGGTTTCCACCTTATATCTGGTGTTCTTTGATGTGACTGTCTATTTTTCTTGTTCATGCTCATTGTTTTATGGTACTGATATGCAAAAATAATTCAAAGTATAAATAAGGAAGAATTGTTAAAAGGACTGGATAATACTGATTCACCCCCCTCTCAGTATTATTTTCAACAATTGGTATCAGGGCAGGTCCTTCTAAAGAAGCTTGATCGCTTGAAGGAAGATCTTTCATCATGAGCAACTACGAGAGGGAAGCATCTATCAGGCCACCGATTTTTGATGGGACAAACTTCAATTATTGGAAGGGAGGTCCATCAGATAGAAGAGAAACTGCTTTCAAGGCGTCAGGCAAAGGAGATTATTATGAAGCAAGTCACGTACCAGAAGAAGAAGAAGAAGAATCAAATTTTGTCAGAAATCTTCAAAGGGGTTCTGGAAGGTTCAGAGGTAAGTTACCTTTTAAATGCTTTGCTTGTGGAAGATTAGGTCATTATGCTGCAAAATGTCCTTATAAGGATAAAGGAAAGGAACCTGCTAGATGGAACAAGAAACAGGGTGCAAATAAGAAAAGCTACTACACTCATGAAGATAGTGATGGTCTATCAAATAGTGATGAAGATGAACGAGGTAATGAATATAAACTGTTAATGGCATTTGAAGATGATGATTATATGGATGCTATAGATGTGGATAACCTTTTTGAAGAAAATACTAGACTCAAGAGATGTATAGAAGAAAACAATATGATCATTGATACTCTACAATTTCAAATTGATGAAAAGGAAAAACATTTTGAAAAGTTAGAAGGTGAAATTGTTGGTCTTGGAAAAGATATTGAGAAAACAAAAGCTATTAATCTTAAGTTTGTCAAAGGATTTGAAACTTTGGATGAGATTATCAATGTGTAGCGTTCTCCTCTAAACAAGACAGGTCTGGGCTATAATGGAGAAACTTCTCAAGCATCCACTTCAAAAAGTTATCTTGATGCAGCAAGAAGGAGTGAGCAAAATTACAATGGAGACTATCAGGTAAAGCAGGGACAAATTGCAAACAAAGGCTATCAAGGGCAATCTGTTTTAAGAGTAAACAAAAGCTACAACCAGCCATAGGTAAAGTCTTCTCAATTTGGTTCAAGAATAAATAACAGTAGAGATTACAATCACTTGGCCGGTAGATTTGATAACCGCAGAAGTTTCTTCAATGGACAATGTTTTTCTTGTCATAACTTTGGTCACAAAGCAGCTCAATGTGCAATCATGACTAGAGAAGCTCAAAAACAAAGAAGTATGATCGGGATTACAAAAAGGACCTACAACAAATTTTCGGCTCTTGAAAATGAAGTTGAATGTTCTATTTGCAATAACTTTGGTTATGAAGATTCTGAATGCAGGAGCAGGTTTCAACAGAAAAAGGAACAAGTCTCAAGCACCAAAACATGGAGAATAAAGGAACCACAAACAAAAAGATGTGGGATAGCATTTTATGCAGAGGGACAAGAAAATCTAT
>APFE031039819.1:523-35640 GCA_000404065.3 Pinus taeda
GACCAAATTTTGCTTGAAGACTCACTGAAATGACAAAATTTGACCTTGACACTTCAAAATCACTTTGTAAGAGCATATTTGATCACTGTAGGAAGGCTGGAAAGACTGACACTAACAAATCCCACAATGGATGGATGGATTAGCTAGGATAAGGATAGTTCCTGCCAATCATATTTAGACGAAGAGTTAGAAAACTAGTAGAAATAGTGGCAAGAGGTTTCTACGCTACGATGTAATTGGCTTACAAAATCTCTATGCCGTGTGTCTACTGAGGTACATAAGTTACCTTATTATGATGGCTTGGGTGATGTGAATATATTTATTGACCATTTTGAAAGGGATGTACCAGAGGAACATCGGTTCCAAGCCTTAGATCTATCATTAAGAGCTATGCCTGCAATATGGTGGGGTATGCACAAAGATAAGTTTGCTAATTGGAAGGAATATTTTAGAATGATGCAATTAATATTTGGCTACGTGAATGATCGAATCACTTAAAAAATATATTGGGAAGGATGATCTACATGAACATTTGGCGAAATGGACTAAGGCATGGGGTGAGATACCTCAACTTGAGTAGGTGCATATCTTTATTCATACCCTAGATGTTATCCCAAAGAACTGGTATTTAGAGACAAAACTACGACACGGGACCACTGACTTGGATGAGATGAACGAAATTTTCTTACTGACATTCAGTTTTGAATATGGGTTCAAATACATTGATGAAGTGCTTTATGAAATTAAAGAAACAATCTTCCAAACACCCGTCGAACCTATCACATGGGTACAACCTAACTGGACTACACAACTACAACATGCTTTAGAATGTTACAATGAAAGAAGGTGATGAGGACCCATGGAATATTAATATCCTTGAATCAGAGAGACAACATGAAGTTGGTGGAGCTACTGCAAAGATCCTTGATATTTCGCAACTGGTGCACACAAAATAGTTTAACATTGATTAAAAAGTAGAACTAAAATTTGTGAACATTGTGATTATTTGGATGAAGATATCATGGATAAGGTAGCTAAATTATTACATGAATATCAAGATTTATTTCCAACTAAGTTCTCTGACTTGAAATGGATAGTAGGAGATATGGGGATGATGAAGATCAATTCAAAACCTGATGCGAAGCAAGTTAAGTAGCACCCATTTCGATTGAATCCCAAATACGAGGAAAAGGTACAAGAGGAACTTGATAAAATGCTCGCAGATGGAATAATTGAGGCTATAGAATAATTTGAATGGGTCAGTCCTATGGTAGTCTAAGAGAAGAAAAAGAAAGGTGATGTTAGGATCTGCATAGATCTACGGAAGTTAAACGACGCTTGCGTACATGATCCATTCCCTATGTCATTTACAGATGAAGTTCTTGATGATTTTGGTGGATAGGAAGCTTATTCATTTACAAATGTATTCTTGGGATACCACAAAATTATGATTGTGCCAGAGGATAGAAGTAATAATAACTTCGCTACAAAATGGGGGTCCTTCCAATATATAGTCATGCCTTTCAGACTCAAAAATGCTCATGCGATTTTCTCAAGGGTGGTTGTTGCAACATTAAAGGAATTCATTTATAAGTTTTTGGAAGTCTACTTCGATGATTGGACAATGTTTGGGCAGGTCAAAAAGCATGTCTCTAGCCTGAGCTTGATGTTGGAAACATGTAGGAAGTATCAAATCTCCTTCAACTTAAAGAAAATGCATTTTTTGTGTACCTTACAGAATATTGTTAGGCCATGTTATCTGTAAGTAGTGATTGATGGTAGACCCTACTAAGGTCACGGTAACTATCAATATGGATCCCCCTAGGAATGTAAAGTAGCTATGAGTGACATTGGCTCATACTAGGTACTATAGGAAGTTCATTAAAGCATACACATAGATCACTACACCCATGGAGAAGCTGTTAAAAAAGTATGCTACATATTACTAGGACTATGATTGTCATAAGAGCTTGGATACTTTGAAAGAGAAGATGGTTACGAAACCAATCCTAGTATTCTTGGATTGGAAGAAGGCACTTCATGTACATGTGGATGCATCTTGCATAGCGTTGGGAGCCGTCTTAACACAAATAGGGGTAGGGGATATCGATCACCTGATTACCTTCACCGCCAAAAACTATCTAAGGACGAGAAGAACAACTCAACCAAAAAGCCTCGAAGGATTGGCCATGGTTTATACATTATAGAAGTGCAAGCATTATCTACTAGGTTCGCACTTTAACATGTACATGGACCATTTTTCTTTGAAGTACCTAACCGATAAGTTTGTGTTGGGGGAGAAAATCTATAGATGGTTGCTACCTTTCCAAGAATATGATTTTGAAGTGATAGTGAAGCCCGAGAGATTGAATGCTCGACTAGACCACCTTTCTTAGATTGAAAATGGTAAAGAGCCTACAAATATTGAGGAATGATTACCTAACCGATAACTCTTTTCTATCAGGGTTGCGGATGAGCATTTTACATACAATATTAATTTTTTATCTACTGGTGTAGCTCCTAAAGGTTATGTGACGCAGTAGAAGAAGTAATTATTTGTGAGGGATGCATATTTTTCTATGATTGTAGGAAAATTATATAAGATGGGGTCAGATGAAGTTCTACACCGATATGTGCCTGAATATCAAAGACACAACATTCTAGCTAAAGCACATGGTGATGTTACTGGAGGACGCTATGCAGGCAAGGCAACTGCACAGGATATCCTATGAGCAGGGTTATGGTAGTCAATGGTACATAAATATTCCAAGGAATACAACAGTGCATTTGATGTGTGTCAAAGGATGGAACACCATCACGAAGGGATGAAATTCCATTAAATCCACAGGTCACATTACAGGCATTTCAAAAATGGGAAATTGAATTTGTTGAACCTATTTAGCCACCTGGAAAGAAGACAAGAGTAAGTTATATTATCATTGTGATGAAGTACTTAACTAGGTGGGCCGAGGCACAACTTGTGAAGTATTGCAGCAGAGACACTATTGTGAAGTACATATTCGAGATTATTTTGTCAATGTTTGGATGCCCGAAGATTCTTATGAGTGACAGAGGGTCACACTTCCTGAATGAGACAATTGAAACTTTAACATAAGAGTTCTAGATGTACCATCAGAAGAGTACACCATATCACCCCTAGGTGAATGGAACTGTCGAAGCTTTCAATAGGATCTTGGAGAATGCCCTCACAAAGGTTTGTAATGTTAATAGGAATGATTGGGATGTGTGCATACCAATGGTTCTCTGGGCATATAGGTACTACGTGTAATAAATTGACTAGAAAAACACCCTTTCGATTGGTTTATGAAAAAGATGCAATAATGCCGATGGAATACATAGTGCCCAACCTAAGGATCACAACAATAACCAAGATGGAAGATCGCGATTTCATAGAAGAATGCCTAGCACAGCTGCTAGTGTTAGAGGAAGAATGCTTTTTGGCTGGCTTTCATCAACAAGTATAGAAAGCTAGGGAAAAGGCATGACATGATCATCACATTAAGTAATGCCCCTTCAAAAATGGTGATTTGGTCTTGATGTATGACAACAAGTTTACAAAATTTCCAAGGAAGTTTCAGATGCACTGGCTAGGTTCGTATGCAATTAAGGACATTTCGGATGGTGGCACAGTTAAGATCGTGAAGCTAAATGGGGAAGCATTTACTGGAAGGATTAATGGGAGCAGGTTGAAGGTTTACAAGGATGATCCTGCCCCTGTATAGGGATGACCTGGCCGCGGGAAAGTCTTATTACTTCTGGCAGTTGAAAAAAAGTGTAGGATTATAAACTACTCTGCCAAGGAAAATTTTTATCAAAGAAGGAAGGTTGCGTGATGTTTTGGTAGATCATGTAGGTGGAAATTGAGTGTGGGAAATGAATTTAAGGCACAAATATGGGAAAATCTGCCACCAACATTGCTTTTATGAGGAATATTTATAGGGGAAAGAATAGTTTGAATTTGAAATAGGTTATAAATATCGTACCCCACTCCACACTTGGACACTGCTTCTTGAGAAATTTCTATGTGTTGTTGTGCTTAAAGAGCCGAGTGTGTTGTTGCATGTCCTGTTACCTGAGTTGGGAAGAAGTTGAGAAATATTTCTTCAGGAGAGGATTAGGGAACATCGTGACTAAAACACCGTCAGTCCCTACTACAGCACACAGGCTGCCGAGGCCAAGGCCTATTCCCTCAGCGATAGGAGAGAAAAAGAGGAAAAAGCCACAGTAGCCCGCAGTTTGGAAATCACTGCGGAAGATCCCAAATGAGAAAAGGAAAAAGTGTAGAATGGATAAAAACAAGAAGCCTATGGAACCTCAGGACTTGGAAGAAAAAGAGATGAACGTGAGGATTGAAGATATCAATGCAGAAGGCGCAGAGCCAATTTCTCAGTTGCCACCATATATACCACCACAAAAGCTGACTGCCAATGTAACTAAGAACCCCGACTCTGTAAAATTTAAGGTATTCACACCGTTGTTGTCGAAGGAAGTACCTATTGAGGGTGACTTGTTGGCTTAGGTACCCTATCTCAAGATGGAAGATTGGGATTTGGGCGCCCATGAGAAATTTCCACAACTAGAACACAACAAGTACTTGAATAGGGTCTACTATGAGGAGGTGAGAATTACAAGACTTGAAACAATGAAGCGGGTAGCTGGTGTTGAGCACGCAGGGTTGCTTAATATGATGTACGTACTACATTTTATCCGCAACATTATTAATACTATTTGTGTGTGCCAATTGTTGGCACTGGTCCATGATGATTGTGTCTGGCTGAAAGGGCTCATCCAACTTGATGACATGTTGATACGAAGAATTATAGCGCTGCCATATTAGGGTGCGAACCCCGTAGATGATTTTGTGGGGATGTCACAGGAGAAAAAGCTCATAGATCAAATGAAGGGTGACTTCAGGTTGGTCAAAAAGTCACAGGGATATGCCATCAGTTCTATCTCATATGAAGTTGTGTGGTTTGTTGCATAGATCTTGGTAGGAAAAATCATGAGAAAGTGGCATGTTGATGAAGT
This sequence comes from Pinus taeda, assembly GCA_000404065.3. Lineage (NCBI taxonomy): Eukaryota > Viridiplantae > Streptophyta > Pinopsida > Pinales > Pinaceae > Pinus > Pinus taeda. The sequence goes on from APFE031039819.1 coordinate 5,573, forward strand.
GCTGACACTATTGGTATCCTTGGTTGCAAAGTGTAGCAAGGGGATACAATTCAATTGGGTGAAGTACCTATGCCAATAATTCATGGATGATTGTCATGAAGCGTAGGAAGAAGGAAAAACATTCCACTGTGCATGGCTATTATTATTGATCATGCTAATAGCTTGGAGGATGCTAGAGGATTCACAGTTCCCCATGATGGATTTGGAGTTGTGCGAAGCTGCCAAATTTGCATTGCTCTATGCAACAAAGAACCTTGCCCATGTCATTGAAAATAAGATGTTTTGTGTAATGTTTGAAATGGAATTGCAAATGGTGATTAACTAGAAACCATGGTTGTCACGAAGTTTGTTCATAGAATATCAGTGCATTGCTGATTTTAAGGCTAATTTCCACATATATACATCCGTGCGAGGTGTGATTTGATGAAGAAATGGACGACATTTCCATTTCTAGTCACTAAAGAAAATATCACGTAGCTAGTCCTTCAGTGGCCAATTGGCTGGCTCCTTCCAAAAGATATTGTAGAAGGGATAAAAGGGACTAGTAAAGAAGGTGCAATATGAACTAGTAAGGAGGCACATAAGGAATAGAAGATGGTGACCATCGACCTAGGAAAGAATACCGTGCAAGGACCAGAGCATAAGCAAGACGAAGAGAAGCATAGAAAAGAACTTGATTAGGGTACCAAAGTCCCCTATGTAGACCCATATGACATTTATCCTCTCTTTATTCTTCATCCGATGACAAAATTCAAGTGCGGGAGGTGCACATAAGAAGCACAAATCCGATAATTTCATCAGTGTGGAGGCCATGGTCCTCATCGAGGGGGACGTTGATGAAATATGATATATTGTTAGGTCCACAACAAAAGATATCTGGGGCCACATTGAAGAACATTACCAATCCATTTTAACAAAGGTATAGGTGGGCCTCAAAGGTTTGCAGGTTTAGGTAATCCAGGTTCAAGGGAGCATGGTTAAATTGAGCTAGTCTCAAGCGAGCAAGAAAACAATGAGATCAGGAAGTGTGCAGTCAGTACTCACTTCAGAGCTCCCTGATGTACTCATGCCTGATGGATCCTTACACTTAAATGATGCTACAGAAAGGGAGAGCGCCTAGCCACCTAAGAACATGAGTATTGACCTCACGGTGCTCCCCCTATCCACATTGCATGAGATACACTAGGGTGTAGAATATGAGCTTAAGGTGTGGAGCAATGGGCTCTCATGGTGATCAAGGATGCACAGATCACTAGTTAGTAGATGTGTAATGAAAAACACAAAGCTCCTCAGGATCGTGATGAGGCTACTATGAGAACGACACGGCTAGAGTAGGTAATTTATAGAGTCTATAGTGAGCTCCTCGAGCTCTAGATTTAGTCCGAGGCCACTTATAAAGAAAACATGCAACAATTGACAGATGCATTTAGAGAATCAAAGGCATGGGTGGATAAATTTTTCTTTGATCTAAAACTACAAATTACTGAGCTTCAATTGAAGCTACAACCTACCACAACACCAGAGATCCCAGAGCAACATGAAGCTGCCATCACAACATATAGGGAAAAGCTCGAAGGTGTAATCAAGGATTGTAGCCAATTGTTCAAAGAGAGTCTAGAACTATGGGCCTTGTTGCAGGAGGATCCATAGGTAAAAAATATTGAAGTCTCCATTTGGGATAAGTAGTTGTAGTATGACGAGATAAAGGCAATGACACACACCTTAGCCCCTATGCAATGGTTCGCCCAGGTACATCTCTGCAAGGACAGATCAAGGAAATCTGGAAGAATATGTATATTATCATTGCATGGATGTAGCCATGCGACAAAGAAGTAGGGTAGCTCTCATAAACTGTGGAAGGCATGATCAAGCGTATGCATCAAACACAACGAACAATTGGCTTAGCAACAGAAGGACGGAATACAGAAAATTTGTTCAAAGAAGTTCAAAAGGCAATAGTACAATGCATAGAGGCACTTCACCCAGTGAAGTATTCATTCAGAAGCTTGAAAGAAAAGATCTAGAGCATACCAACGGAGTGACTCAAGGATGAGTCACATATTTGTGTTGGGAGCCTATTAGGAGAGGGTCCCCTAGGCCAGTTTTTTTTAACTATTAAAAGTCTTTGCATTTTGAGGAGAGGAGCACACAACGTGCAGGTTAATAGGATTCAAGGGGTTTTATGAAGGTCAAAACCCCTTACATTTTGGTATTGTTTTAAGATCCACCCATGGTTTGCGTACCATGGTATTGTAACAGAGAATAATATACAAAAGGGTGTCTTAGTGAGTGTAATAAAATCAATCAATGAACATAATGGGATTTTGATATGTTTTGAGTCTATATGATCTTTTTGTGTTTTTGGTGAAGGAGAAGGCTTCTGCAGTTGAGTGGGCGAAGACCTTGGTAATTGTAAAGCTGAGTGCGTGGGCCTCTGCAGCTGTGTGCACAGTGTCTAGAAAATCTGTATAAGGAAGATTTTAAGTAATAAAGAATACTTGAAGAAATTATGTGTCTATTTTTGTATACTTTTTGTGTTTTCTGTATTTATGTACTTGAATGATAGTTATCTTTGTTTCCGAATTTACTACTCCTTGAAGATCTGGATCCATTATTATATGTGATTTTATGCATGATTAGACATTTACATGAAGCTTATAGCTCTCTTTAACTAAAAATCACTTAACTTTAGAAATTTCATGAACAAGGGTTCGTGAAGGTTAGAATAGACCTGAAATTGAAGAAATGCCTTAATCCCACATAACATAGCCTTCTGGATATAGAATCCTAGTTCTAGGATCCCCCAATACTGCCACGAGTGAGATTGTAGCTTGTGTTATGTGGGTTGTTTCTAAAAGGGCTAGCAGTGTAGGATTTCGTTGGTTAGCACAACTAACTCTGAACCTGGGTCCAAGCTCCCTCAAACCAGCATGTGGTCATGCATTGATGAGTCAACCCTACTAGAATGACAACTGCATGGTTATATGCTTATGTACCATTTTTATATATCGTTATGATTATGTTATGCATGTATCATGCTAATCTATTTATCTTGTAGAAAAGTTATCCTCCCCGAGCTATACTAAGGTACGTTTGTTTATTGTGATTTGGTTTAGGCGACATGGTATACCTTGTAGGAAGAAACATCAAATGGATAGCAAGATGGTTGACTACATAGACTCTCCCTACAAATTTGAATAGTAGTATGGTGTTGAGAACTCTTTTGATTTGGCAGTGACACTAAGAATCTTAAGGAAGAGATAAGGAGTTGTAAGGCAGATAATGATAGAATGTTACAGCTGTAGGAAAAGTTAGTAGAGGTAAATTTAGTCATACTTCATACATTGTCATATTTTTAGTGACAAGGGCCACCTTAGATCAATCATGAGAAGGAGAACAAAACTAATGGGGAATATGGAAATAGATCTCATGGAGGTCATCGATCAGATAGAGATGACACAATCTAAGATGGAAGATAGTTGGACACTTCAGAGAGGAGATGCTTCTAGTTATAATTCAAATAGGCAATATGTTCATCATCGGTATCATCATTACAGGAGGAGTGATAGGGGATACATTCTAGATGAATTTAAGAAAGCGAAGCCACCTACTTTTTATGGGGAAATGAAGACACCATAGGATGCAAAGGCATGGTTACTTGGCATGAAGAAGTTCTTCAGTTTGCATGATTATTTATAGAACATGAAAGCTAGAGTAGCTACCTTCAGTCTCAAAGGTAAAGCAAACATTCGGTGGGAAGATTTTGATGAGCTTCGATATTGCAACAATAATGATGCAACTTCCATGGCTACAGACTTTAATTATCAACCCAAGGTTCGTACAAAATTAAGAGGTATTGCAACTATATGTGCAGCATACAATGTGTCCTTCCTTTGCTGTCATGAGAGAAAATAAATACTGCCTATTTGTAGGAATGACAGACTGAATTTAAAAATGCTTGTAAAGCAACATGAAATCCTCTATCTACTTATTAACACACTCTGCTTGTAAAAGAACCCTATTTTAACCCTACTTATCACACGTGATGTTTTAACTAATCTAAGCATCAAATCTTATCTAGAGAGTACTAACTACTGTGTGCATGTGTAAATATAAAAGAACTCATTTTTTAAATCTTTTTGTTTTATAAATGCAAATGCTAATCCTCACTTGTTCTTTGGTAGGGGAGTCAGGTATGGAGGAAGAGGGTTAAAATGGTCTTGATGACATGGAGGTCAAGTAGAGGCCTAATCCCAGCTTCAATGATGATTTTTCTCAATTCGCGTTCAAAATAGGCCACTATAGGATTTCCTACAAGATGTACTAGTTCTCCTATACGATCCCCTAGTCCTCCTACAGGATCCCCTGTTTTACTACAGGATGTTATAGATTTACTATAGGAAATTATAATTCATAGAATGACCAAGAAAATCCAATCAAAATTGGATGGGACAAATTTTTTTATTTACTAGGATGCCTTTGGTCTCCATTCCAAGTGGAATCACTCAAAAATATCCCTGTTAACCCATGCTTAAAAATAGCAGAAAATTACTAGTCTAAAATCTAGAAATTCGATAACTAGTGAGCTACTAAATCTATAAAATTCCTAACCTAGTCAAGTGAAAATGATATGGGGTAATTTTTTTATGAATTAGAATGTTGTTGTGATCTAATACAAGTGGAACCAACTCAATTGAAGCTTGTTAGCATGCTCTAAAAATAGCATAAATTTACTGTTCTTTGCCACAAAGGAGTTCCATAAATCTAGATTTGGGAATAAGAAAGCTAATCCAAGTAGATCAATGATTACTATGAACTTCCAAATATTTTCCAAGGATTAAATGATGCTTTTGATCTTTAAAAATAACTTACATTAACTATTTAACCTAATCCTACAACAAGAAATCATTTATACTAAACACAGAAATAGAAAGAAATAAAACAAGAGATGCATGTGAATAAGAAGTGAAAATAAGGAAAGAAAATGATACAAAAGGGCTTTGAGGCTCCTAGGATGGCCAAGCCCAAAGAAACTCAAATACCTATGGAGGAGAACAAGATTTAGACGCTGAACATGACACCAATCTTCATTATTTTCATCAATACAATTACATCCCTACAAGAAAATACAATGGAGTTGCAGAAATACGAGTTCTCTCCACAAGAACAGTAATAAAAAATCATCCCTAGAGGAAAATTTGACTTGGTACTTATACAAAATTATTAGGAATCATTCCCCATGAAAGGAGGAATATTTCCCCACCAAAATCCCTTGATCAGTGGATCTGGTTCCCAATACTAGGAATCTGCATTAAATGGCAGGGAACACAATCCTAGATTTTCTCAATCATTGGAGTTCCATAATTTGTGCCATAATTCCATAATATCTTTTTGATTTATTATTTAATATTGATCTTCTTGTAGTAGGGAGAAAGTCCCTAAATTATCTCCTCTGCCAAATCTTCATAATCTGCCCAATATTCTCATAATATTCCACAAAAATAAATAATATTAGGCACAAATATGCAATTATTCATAAACTTTCCTAATGAATATATTAAATTTAAAAATACATTATCTAATTCAAAAAGAGAGGTTTAACGCTAGGTTGTGTTATATTTTTTCTACGACTAGGTGGGTGGACCTACCTTTGGTTTTGTGCATGGTTTTCGTACATGGTTTTCAGTCCATGGTATTGGATGTTTCGGCATGTATATACATGTATTATAACATTGAAAGGAACATAATGAAAAATCAATCTGGTAGTGCCGGTTTTGGGACCCAGGGGAAATTCTCTGTGTATATTTGTTTTATGTGTTATGCTCTTGCTATTGTTTATTTTCTGTGTTTTAGAATTCGTATGCAGGTAATTTTTTTATTGGTTAAAACCTACTTTTAATGTGTTGAAGGATAGTTATATGGGCCTTAGTTTATGTTTAATTTAGAGCCACGGGCCTTAATTTATGTCTAATTTAGAGGCCCATCATACCCCCCTACTGAAAGTGTTTCTCATCCTCTCAGTAACTTAGTGACCTCATTGTGCCACATTCATGGCCCTAGTGGCCTCTCTCTTGTGCATTAAGAATCTTGGTTGTAAGTTCTGCAAGGACAATCCCAAAAACATATTTGTGCAAAGAAAAATCATTGTTTCTTGAGACCATTATCTTGCCTTCTTCTTTTCTTTTGTGGCCTAGATGATTGCCTCATGGCTTTGGAATTTTCTATTTTAATTAGGTCTCTCTTAGGCACTGCCCTTTTTTTTTAGCACAATTGGTTCCTTTCTTCCTTCTTGTAGTAGTATTTTGCCTTCTTGTAGTAGTCATTCCTTCTTCCTTCAAAGTCTTCTAGCTATATGGAACTGATGAGAAATGATGTAGGTTTGTGAAAATGGAGATGATGCTCTATTTTTTTTTCTTTTTTTTTAGAAATTTTAAGGGCGAGACAGAGTGTAGGGTTTTTTCTTGAAATTATGAAATGGGATGGATGAATGATGGATATATATAAGTGAATATGAAGTGGATGGAAGGCTTGTTGGAGTGCTGTGGTGACTTTTCCTTTACAAAAATTTCTTCTTTTAACTGTTGTCCTTATTCCTTGAAATCATCGCCCTTCATAGTTTGACTTTTCAAAATTGCATTAGTGGAGTGAGTTGCAATTAACTTGTTGAAGGCAGCTGAGACTGCTAACCCATCCTTAGCTTATAAAACCTCATCTCTCATGCATTGGCAACAAATTTCTAACTATAATATGCTCAAGAGAAGAGATCAAGAATATTGCATACTTGTACCTACCTGATGGTTGTTGGAGAGATATGCATGCTACTGCTGAGTTGATTTTCTTGTGTTGTTAATGACTCAGGTACATCTTCTTGACTCCCTTTTTCTTTTTTGTTGATCTCATTTTGCTCATGGGTTGTCTTATTGTTGATGTGTAGGTTTTGGAGGAAATATAACAACCTTCCCTATAGAATACCTAATCTTTTGACCCATTTCTCCATCATATTGCCTCTTGTAGCTTATTCTTGGCCTTCCTATAAAGATCCTGCAATAATTCAGAACTTCCTGTAGAGATCGTGTAGTAAGTCATGACAACCTCTTGAAGCAGACTTGTTTTGTCCATATCTTCCAAACAGTAGAATGGATTGACCTAAATTTTTCTGAGCATGTTGTTGTCATCATTATGCACCTCCCCATAAGACAATCTTGGTCAATGGATGCACAAATATCGGGAAAAACTAAAAGTCGTTTAAGGTGATGGAGGTCGATTTCTTGGAACCCGTGTACTGGAATTTGCTGAAATTACTTGGGAATGTTACCATCATTCATATACATCTCCCCATGAAACATCTTGGCAAATGGATGCATGGTTTTCAAGTTATGGAAAAAAAGAAATTGGTCTATGTATTTTTGTTTCCTATAGTAAAATAGAGCATTCCTGTAGTTTTTTTATGACATCAAGAAAAGTGAATGGGAAAAGCTTGAGAATGATGGGTGGATGGTGGAAATAGATGAGGGTGATGGATTTTCATAGCCTTGGCCTTGTTCGAGCATTTGAGGAAAGGAGGAGAAAGTCAAAATTTGACTTCTTTTAACTAGGCTTCACCAATTGTTTTTCTTTTGGTACCACTTGTTTTGTTGCTTGTGGATGTTGGAAAGTACATGCATTCATCAGAGAGATACATGGAGCAATTTTTATTTTTTATTTTTTTATTTTTTTTCTTCTAGGCCTACTTGCCACCTCAAGGAAGTTTTCAACTAGTAGGTCTGCCTAGGCACCTCAGTGGAGGTTTTCACCTAGGATCTTTTTTCTTTTCTTTTTTCCCAACCAATTGATTGCCTCCTGGAGGTTTTCAATAAATGAGCCAATTTGAGGTGCCTCAAAGGAGGTTTTCATCTCAGATTTTTTTTTTTTCATTTTTTTTACCCTACCCTACTTGAAAAACAAAATTACTCTCAAGTATAAGAATACTTCTAAGGAAGCCATGTGCACATCAACATGACAAAAAAACTGATGTGTAGGCTTGCAATATATGATTTGACATGTACTTGGATTTTAGAGACCAAATGATTTGAATTTGAAAGGATAAAGAATAGTTGAAGAAGAGAGTGATGCTCCATCTTGTTGATTTTCTAGAAGCAAACCTCAATATAAGTTTTATGTCCTTGGTTTTCTTACTTATCTGGATCATTCTTCATATCTTCTTCTACCATGACCTTCAAATATTCCTCTTTTTTCTAATTGTTCTCTTGAATATATGGAGGATTTTACGGTAACCATGATAGATATTTCTTGATATCTAATTTTGTTGCTCTTCATCAAATGCAACCCATGATCCTATGATATTCTCATTTGAATGTTATTCTTCTGGATGTGGTCCTTCAACGATATCAAGATAATATCTTTTTTGCAATACTCTTCTTGAGCTATGGTGAATACCATTTAGCTCAAGAGATGTTTCGAAGTGTTGTACCTTAGCATTGTAAGTGGTCTGAGCTACTTCAATATGTGGGTTTGGAAATGGTGGTACAGGTAGTTGAGTGGGAGTGAATATTTGAGATGGATTTGATTAGGGTTGTGGTTGTGGTGGAGGTGAATGTTAGGGATAACATGGAGTTATGTATGAAGGATATTGAGGAAAGTATTGAGAATATTGTGGATGGCTCCCATAATTTCCTTGCAAACCTTGTTGCCAAGATTGGTTTTTGGGTTGATATGGCCAATGTTACCAAGGAAAGGGTGTGTTCCAATTACTTTGAGATGGATGTGCATAAGCTTGAAATTGTGAATTAGGTTCTTGCATCATACTAGGTTGAATAGGCTGCCATGGTCCTCTTGGAGCTACATAACATAGTTGCATTGGAAATTGACTTGCTCCATTATCCTCTTGGTAAACTTCCTTCAACTTTGGTAATGAGGGGAAATATTTAACATCATGTGATTCTACATGGATGACACAAATATCCACATCTTCTTTTTTCTCATTTTGAATTCTTAACATTTTTATTTGTTTTGTTAGATTGCTAAGAATTTATGTTTTAAAGTCATCAAACAAATTTCCATGTTTATCTTGACTTACCAATATTGTTACTGATTTACTTACTCTTTCCCTTCCTCTAGATATGTGTTTGCATGTTTCAAAAATTTCTTCAAATGATAATTGGTATACATCAACTCTACTCATGAGATCAAGGAGATCAATCCATTCATCCCTAATTGTTCTAAGGAAAAGGGTTTTTAGTGTGTCAGATCCTAAATGATGTAATTTTTCTCTCTTAACATTATACATGAACCTCTCTATTAGATCCTCAAGGCTCTCATATTCTCTTTGATTCATTCTAAATATTTCTTCCTTAGATCATGATCTTTATATCCTTCTAGAAATATCTTTTGCATATCATTCCATGATCTTATTGAATTAGTCCCTAAAGTCATGAACCATTTAAGAGCTCTATCCTTCAATGTTTCTAAAAACAATCTTAACTTTTTAGTGTTCAATAAGTAACCATAATATCTAGAAAGGATTTCAAATTCAAAGAGAAAAGTTTTTGGATCCTCTGACCTTAGACCATGAAATTTTGGAAGAAAAGATGGAGTGATGTTCTTCATGTGCACACTAACATTAGTATGTTGAATGGGGAATCTGAGATTATCTTCCTCATTGTCATCTTCTCCATCCATTTTTTCTACATTCTTTTCCATCTTCTTCTTCTACCTGCAAAAGTTAATGGTGATGTGGCTCTTACTACACCACGTGATCAAATGGGGGGTGGGTTGGTTTTGGAGAATTTTTTGTTTTTATGATTGAATGAGAACACTAATGAAATACACTTTTCTATTTTTGAAATGAAATATTCCTAATGAAAATATTTTTTGTTTTTACAAAAAGTAAAAGAAATGAATCAACTAGGGAAGAAGAGAATGCATACTTTGACACCTCCTCAGCAACGACGCCAAAAAGTGATGAGCCTTGGTATTGCAACAAGAATGTTGCAACTCCCAAGGCTATCGACTTTAATTATCAACCTGGGGTTGGTACAAACTTAAGAGGTATCAACATTATATGTGTAGCATACAATGTGTCCTTCCTTTGCAGTCATGGCAGAAAAGGAATGTTTTCTATTTGCAAGAATGAAAGACTGAATTTAAAAATGCTTGTAAAGTAACATGAAATCATCTATCTACTTATTAGCACACTTTTCTTGCAAAAGAACCCTATTTTAACCCTATTTGTCACATGTAATGTTTTAACTAATATAAGCATGACATTTGATCTAGAGAGTACTAGCTACTGTGTGCATGTGCAAATATAAAAGAACTCATTTTTTTAATCTTTTTGTTTTATAAATGCAAATGCTAATCCTCACTTGTTCTTTGGCAAGGGAGACAAGTATCGAGGAAGAGGGTTAAAATGGTCTTGATGGCTTGGAGGTCAAGTAGAGGCCTAATCCCAGCTTCAATGATAATTTTTCTCAACTCAGGCTCAAAACAGGCTGCTACAAGATTTCCTATAGGATCTACTAGTTCTCCTACATGATCCCCTAGTTATTCTACAGGATCCCTTGTTTTACTACAGGATGCTACAAATTTAATATACGAAATTATAATTCATCGAATGGCCAAGAAAATCAAATCCAAATTGGATGGGACAAATTTTATTATTGACTAGGATGTCTTAGGTATCCATTCCAAGTGGAATCACTCAAAAAGACCCTGTTAACCCATGCTAAAAAATAGTAGAAGATTACTAGTCTAAAATCTAGAAATTCGAGAACTAGTGAGCTAGTAAATCTATAAAATCCCTAACCTAATCAAGTGAAAATGCAATGGGGTAATTTTTTTTATGAACTAGAATGTTTTTTTGATCTAATGCAAGTGGAACCAACTCGATTGAATCTCATTAACATGCTCTAAAAAATATCAGAAATTTATTGATCTTTGCCACAAAGGAGTTCCAAAAATCTAGATTTGGGAATAAGAGATCTAATCCAAGTAGCTAAATGATTACTATGACCTTCAAAATATTTTCCAAGGATTAATTATTCTTGTGATCCTAAAAAAGAACTTACATAAATCATTTAACCCAATCCTACAACAAGAAATCATTTATACTAAATGTAGAAATAGAAAGAAATAAAACAAGAGAAGCTTGTGAATACGAAGTGAAAAGAAGGAAAGAAAATAATACAAAAGGGATCTAAGGCTCCTGGGATGGCCAAGCCCAAGGAAAATCAGAGACCTATGGAGGAGAACAAGATTTAGAAGCTGAACATGACACCAATCTTCATTATTTTCATCAATACAATTACATCCCTGCAAGAAAATACAACGAAGTTGCAGAAATACGAGTTATCTCCACAAGAACAATAATAAAATTCCATCCCTAGAGGAAAATTTGACTTGGTACTTATACAAAATTATTAGGAATAATTCCCCATAAAATGATCGAGCTTTCCCCACGAAAATCCCTTGATTAGTGGATCTGGATCCCAATACTAAGAATCTGCATTAAATGGCAGAGAACACATTCCTAGCTTTTCTCAATCCTTGGGTTTCCACAATCTGTGCCATAATTCCATAATATATTGTTGATTTATTATTTAATGTTGATCCTCCTATAGTAGGGAGCAAGTCCCTAAATTATCTCCTGCTCCAAATCTTCATAATATGCCCAATATTCTCATAATATTCCACAAAAATAAATAATATTAGGCACAAATACGCAATTATTCATAAACCTTCCCAATGAATATATTAAAGTTAAAAATACATTATCTAATTCAAAAAGAGAGGTTTAATTTTCTTAAGGATAGTTAGATGGGCCTTAATTTATGTTTAATTCAGAGCCATGGGCCTTAATTTATGTCTAATTTAAAGGCCCATCAGATGTGAAGAGTATCAGGTGTATTCACGAGGAAGATTGGTCTTGGAGTGAGTTTAAGCGACTATTTAAGAAGAAGTACTTATCAGAAAGGTACTTTGATGACAGGGAAAAATAATTTTATAAACTAAATATTGGTTCCATGATAGATGAAGAGTACACTAGTAAGTTCTTGGAGTTACTGAGATATGTGACTTACCTCACAATGGAGAAGGCCAAGATTCAGAGGTTGATTAGTGGGTTACCAATTGCATTTAAAGACATGATTGAGTTTGATGAGTCTAGATATTTGGAGGAGGCCATTCGAAAGCTGAAGCATTTCTATGAAAAATCAAATTGCAACATTAAAAATAAGCTAAGCTCAAGAGGTAATTAAAAGAACAAAGGAAAATGGGATAAGAAGTAAGCAATACCACATGACACAGGTAACAAGGAAAATGTTGCACCACCTAAGCAGTTCAACACATTTGAGAGAGGGCAGGGACATCAACCTGAGGAATACAGTAAGGAACCTATGCGATGTTGGAATTATGGAGGGGATGATCATATGAGAGATTGTCCACAATATTGGATTGGTATACCTAAGATATACAATGTGCAGGAGGCATAGGCTATTGGAAATGTCAGTTGGAGTATTCCATGTATCTATGCAGCAGTGGACAACTGACATGCATAATATAAAGCATCTACCATTGAGATGTATGGTAAGATTTTTGATCAAGTTATTTCTATTTTTATTGACTTTGGATCTAATTATAGGTATGTTAGTACTAAATTGGTGGATAAGTGTGGTTTGAGTAAGGAATTTCATGTAGAATCTTGGTTAGTGCAACTAGGTATAGGTACAAAGAAGTGAGTGCTTCATTGGGTAATACCTTGCACATTTGACTTAAATGGTATGCCTACAACATCACATTTGAATGTATTACCATAATTTAGGATCATACAATATGTTATTGGGCATGGATTGGTTGTATATACATAGGCCCAAGGTAGACTGCTATGACAAAGCTATTGAGTGCGTTGATGACAATGGAGAACCAAGAGTCTTACAAGGTAAGAAGAAGGCCACATTAGTTAAGACGATGACAACTATGCAAGCAAAGAGTAGCCAAAGGAAAGGGAGAAAGCTATTTTTAGTGCACATTTCTACTAATAAGGGTAAGGAGGTTGAGAATGCAGATGTGTTGAACAAGTACCTGGCTTTACAATAGGTCAGGGATGTATTTTTTGAGGACATTCCAAAGTTTCCACCTCACAGGGAGGTAGACATTTCTATGGAGTTAGTGCCAAGGGTAGCTCCATCATCGAAAGCACCTTAAAGGATGAGTACACCTGAGTTGGTTGATTTAAAGTTGTAGCTAAAGGAAATGTTGGACAAAGGATACATTAGGCCAACTGTATCATCATGGGGTGCATCGGTCTTATTTGTGAAGAAAACAGATTTTACTCTCATATTATGCATTGATTATAGGCAGTTGAACAAAATGACTATCAAGAATTGGTACCCTTTATCGAGGATTGATGACTTGTTCTATCAACTGAAGGGATCAACAATGTTCTCCAAGATTCACTTGAGATCCTGATATCATCAGGTATGCATCAAGGAAGAAGACATTTACAACACTTTGTTTAGGACCAGGTATGGGCATTATGAGTTTGTTGTAGTTCCATTTGGCTTAACAAATGCTCCAACTACATTAATGTTCTTGATGAATAATGTATTGCGTCCATATTTGGATAAGTTTGTCATTGTGTTGATTGATGATATACTGGTATATTTTGAAAATGAAAAAGAACATTCTGATCATCTAACAACAATGTTGAAATTGCTTAGGCATTAGTTGTATGCGAAGCTTAGAAAATGCCGTTTCTTTTATATGGAGGTACATTACTTGGGGCATGTCATCTCGAAGGAAGGAATTGCAGTAGATCAAGAAAAGATAAGAGCCATCATGGAGTGGTTAGCTCCTAAAAATGTGGATGAAGTGAGATCCTTCATGCATTTGGCAGGTTACTATAAGAGGTTCATCAAGAACTTCTCGTAGATTTCTTATCGTATCACATATTTGCAAAGAAAAGCTAAGAAATTTGAATGGAGAGGGGAATGTGAGGCTAGTTTTGAGTAGCTTAAGTACTTGTTAACACATGCACCAATATTGAAGATGGAAGACCTGGACAAAGAGTTTTTTGTGTGCACAGATGCGTGCAAGAGAGGACGTGGTGGAGTTCTTATGTAGGATAGATAGGTAGTATTCTTTGAGTTGTAGAAAATGAATGAGCATGAGAAGAAATATCCCACACATGTCTTGAGTTGGTAGAAATTATACATGCACTGAAGATGTGGAGACACTATATTTTGGGAAGGAGATTCACATTGATGAGTGATCATAGTGGGTTGAGGTATCTATTTTACCAACCAAATCTGAATGGTAGGCAGGCTCGGTGGTTGACCACGATCAACGAGTTCAACTTTGAAATCAGATATATCAAAGGCAAGGAGAAGAGAGTGGAAGATTCTCTTAGCAGGTGGGTGCAGGTGGATCACTTAGCAATTATGAGCTCTTATGGGACAAATTTATAGGACAGGATACTGTGGGGAGCGATACAGGATGTTAGGTATATGGCAATTGTGCATAGGTTACAACAGAGTACAGGTATAGGTGTAGGTACTGGTGATGGTACAGGTACATGTACATGTAGTATTAGAGGTATAGGTGCAGGTGCATAGGACTTGGACTATTATCTTGCAGCATATAGATTGGTTAGGTTCTGAGATAGGATATATGTGATAGATGATAGTAATCTCAAGAAGGCTATCTTGAGGGAGTTTCATGTGAAACCATATTAAGGTCATCCAGGTTACTAGAAGACACTGACAACAATGAAGAGATATTACTATTATTTAAACTTGAAGAGGGATGTAGCAAAGTTAATGGCTAGATGTTTTGACTGTCAGTGAGTGAAAACAGAATGCAAACATCCAGGTGGATTACTATAACAGATTGTGATTCTGGAATGGAAATGGGAGGTCATCTCCATGGATTTCATCACAGGGTTTTCAAAGACAGTGAAGAAAAATGATTTAGTCATGGTCATTGTGGACTCCTTAAAAAAGGTTGCACACTTCATTCTAGTGAAGTATAAAATTTTAGCAAGTGATGTGGCACAAGAGTTCATCAAAGATGTGGTTAGACTACACGGTGGTCCAAAAAATATTGTGTCAAATAGAGATGCGAACTTCACTTCCAAGTTTTGGAAGTAGTTATTTGTAGGTTTGGCCACAAATTTGGCTTTTGGCACAACTTATCATCTGTAGACAGATGGAAATACAGAGAGGATCAATAGAATATTGGAGGGTATGTTGAGGATGTATGTGATGCATCAACAAAGGAAGCGGGAAGAGTATCTTCCATTGGTAGAGTTCGCATACAACAATGATTATTGGGAATAGCTGAAGGTGAGTCCTTTTGAGGCATTGTATGGGCAAAGTTGCAACACTCCTATCATTTGGAGTGATCCGGTTAGTAGGATATTGATTGGACCAGATATGTTAACAGACATGGAACACGAAATGCAGGTGATCAAGAAAAATATTAAAGAAACAAAGGATAGGAAGAAGAACTATGTTGATAGGAATAAGTTGTTCAAGGAGTTTTAGGTTGGGGAAGAAGTGTACTTGTACATCAAACTGGGGAGGATCTTCTTTTGGATTGGCTCATGTGCCAAGATAGAACCACAGTATTGTGGACCCTTCACTGTCATTGAGAGGTTTGGGCTAGTATCCTATCGACTTGAACTGCCTTCGATAGTGAAAGGCCATGTTGTTTTCCATCTATCTTTGCTTAAGAAATATGTTAAGGATGTCGATCATGTGATTGACTGGTCTGTATTGCAAGTGGAACTAGATGGAGAATTCTAGCTCGAGCCTCAGTGTATATTTAAAAAAAAGGTGCTTATGCTTCGAAACTGAGCGATAGAGCTAGTTAAATTGAAATAGAAGAATTTTGGGCTCCATGAAGCTACATGGGAGATGTTGAATAAGATGCGGGATATGTATCCTTCCTTGTTTTTGAGTTGAGGCAAAGCATTTGATATCGTGGTGTAGTATATGCTTTATGGTGGTTTGGTATATGACTTATGGTGGTTTGGTATTTGATTTATGGTGGTTGGTATATGCTTTATGGTGGTTTGGTATTTGCCATATGGTGGTTTGGTATATGCTCTATGATGGTTTGATATATGCTTAAACATGGTGTTTAGTACATTTTTTGATATATTCTTTGGTATATGATTTGGCATATGATTTGGTATCTATATTTTCATGATGTTGCTATATGTAGACCCATGTATGGATGTAAATATCATAACGAGCTATGTTATAAAGCTCCATTCTAGAGTATAGGTGCCATGTTCTTATGCTATCATGTGGTTATGTTATCATGATGTTATGATGTTATATGAGTTGGTACTCAATAACTTGATAATTGCAAATACTGTAATGAACTGTGTTATAAAGCTCCACTATGCGGTATGTTTTCATGATGTTTTTTTCTCTTGAGCAAATATTTCATTGTAAATACTGCATCAAGCTATGTTATAAATCTCCATGAGTAGTATGTCTTCTTTCACCAAGATGCTGAGGTATATGTGTGATTAAGCACCGAGGACGGTGTCCCCCAAAGGGGAGGGTTGTGTAATAGCCATGGTGAAAATTCCATGTAATAAAAGTAAAAAATAATAACCATGGTTGATGGGACACTTATTTCAAGTTGAATGTTGGGCAAGACATTCTATGATGTTTATTTGGTTATTATGGCCAAGGAAATTGGCAAAGGGAATGAATAAGGCTTTGGAAAAGAAAATTGGCATTTTTGGCACATTTATTTATGAAAATAATGGAAATTAGGAGAAAAATGAGGTGAAATGTCACAAGTTCCATGTAAGGAGGCATTTGAAGGAAAATAATGGAAAATGAAGAAAATGCAGGCCTCATTCATAAATACTCTTATGAGGATCAGTTGGTAAACTTTTGTCAGTGCAATGTTGAAGCTCTCTCTCTCATTATTCTCTCTCTCATACTCTTGGACACTTAGAGTTTTCTTGGAGCACTCTTGGAGGGTGTGGCATACTTGGATTCTTGGAGCAAGAAAGCAAAGGAAAAGTAGGAAAGTGCAAGGAGGCATCGACATCATTAACTACATCAGATTTGCTTGTAGGTAACGAGTTGCATGTATGGTTAGTTCATTATTTTTGGCATGCATTGCATATGCATATGAGTTTTTGTTTAAGATTTGTCACTGGCATGGAGGATTTCCTAGCCTTGAAATTTCTTAGATAGCCATGGAGTTTGTGGATTTATTTCCTTGTGTTTTTGGTTGGTTCTCATGTTTCCTTAGCTTGGGTTGTGTTACTAGTTCCCATAGCCTTGGTTGGACAAACACTCTGGACCCCTGCAACAACTTAGGTTGAGTTACTGGTCCCATAGCATTGGTTGGACAAACACTCTGGAGTCCTTAGTAGGTTGAGTTACTAGTCCTAGAGCCTTGGTGGAAAAATGCTATGGAGCTTGGAAACAACTACGGGTTGAGTTACTAGTACTGGAGCCTTGGCTGGAACAAACACTCTGGAGCCCTACATGGATAGTATGGGGACCGATCTAGTGATGTATTTGGTGATGTGTGACCATGAGGTGGAATCGTTGTATGATGGGTTGAGGTGGATGGCCTATGGAAGCCCCGATGAGTTTTGATTCATGCGTTCTATGAGATCCTGCATTCATGCTTGGAATATGGTGTGGGGGTGAATGGTTGAAGATAGATTTGGATTAGCCATGCTATGGTGGGGTGCAACGTGGAAGTCAAATCCCATTTTTGTACTTTTCGTCATTAATGAAATGCTATTTCTCCTTGTATTTCTATTAGCATTTTGATGGATTATATGTGGTCTATATGACTGTACTTTCATGAGTATTTTCGGTTGTTATTATGTTGGTTATGTATGTGTTTTATGACAGCAACCATGTGTGGATGTCATCATATTTTTACTTATAATTGAATGATCAATGTGTCTATGACCAAATGGATGATATGGCAGTTGATGCGTTGAGTCAATAATGGCTCTTAGCGATTCTTAGCGAAGTATGAGACCCCTATTTTCAGAATTGTGAATTACACCTATTGATTACAGATTTGCAATATGTTGCACGGAATGCCTGTTATGGCTAGTAGGGGTTCAGTCAAGGTCTTGAACAAGTATTTGCTTTAGTACTATCATTTTCATGTTATCTTTATGATTGAATAGATGGATGAATTTTGGGTAGTGACTTGGGCTCTGAGCCTGAAAAAGTGGCTTTAAGCCCGGGGTAGTTGGCACAACATTGACAATTCTCATCCATAGTCACTGGGAGGTAGGCTTATGAGAGAAACTTTAGGTTTTTGGCCACACCCTTGCCCATAGTCTGAGAGCGACTATGGTCCAAGAGACCTAAAAAAATAGTGGGACCCCGGGAAAATTTGTCAGAGTGGATGAATTGTCCTCTTAGGATTTAGTTGATGATGGTGGATGTTTGTATGGTGTGTTTCCATTGGTTCCAATTCCTTAGTGTGACTTAGGAGGTCGAATCATATCATAGTGGGCTTTCGTCAGATGTTTATCCCTTCTGGCCAGTTGCTTGGGTAGATATGGGAGGAGGGTGTTTAAGAGTCGTGTCAGAGAATGGTTCACCCCTTGGACTAGAAGGGCTATGTGTTGGTCATGCATGCATGTCGATTGCATGTATGTCTCTCACACTTGCATCTATATGTTGTTACAATTTCATGGTGTTGATCATTATTGTGGTGATGTTGTCATGTGGAACTTAGCATGCTTTTGTGGGATGCATCGCTGTAAGTATATGACTTGTTACATGTCAATTTATGTCACTTACATGTATCATTGAATTATGATTGGTTACATTCTTTCATGTTTGGTTACATTCTTGAATGATTCATTGCATGTGTCATTATTGTAGGTTTGATTTCAGATATTATTCTTTCATGCTTGGTCATATGTGTTTATGCATATATATGGATGGTTATGCATCACTTATGCATGTTCATGTTTACATGTGGTCAATTTTATCGTGGCATAATGATGGTGGTTTTCATGCATGAGGCTATGGTGTGTGTTTTTGTTGAGGTCATGCATTAATGACTAGATGCTAGCTAGAATGACAATTGAATGGTTATATGTTTATGTACTATTTTTATATATCGTTATGATTATGTTATGCATGTATCATGCTGACCTATTGATCTTGTAGATAAGTTATCCTCCTCGAGCTATACTAAGGTACATTGGTTTATTGTGATTTTCTTTAGCTAACATGATATACCTTGCAGGAAGAAACATCAAATGGCTAGCAAGGTGGTTGACTATAGAGACTCTCCCTATGAATCTGAAGAGCAGTATGGTGTTGGGAACTCTTCCGATTTGGTAGTGACACTGACAAGCTTAAGAAAAGAGATAAGGAGTTGTAAGGTAGATGATGAGATAATCATATAGTCAAAGGAAAAAATTAATAGAGGTAAATGCAGTCATACTTCAGAGCTTGTTAGATTTGTAGAATTCGGGGCTGCTTCATATCAGTCTTGAGCAGGAGAACAAAAATAATGGGGCATATGGAAATAGATCACATGGATGTCACTAATTAGATAGAGATGACACAATCTGATATGGCAGATTGTTGAACACTCCGAAGAGGAGAAGAGATAGACACAGGTACGATTCTAGTTCTAATTCAGATAGGAACTATGATCGTCGTCAGTATCATCCTTACAGGAGGGGTGAAAGGGGATACTTGTTGGATGAATTTAAGAAATTGAAACCACCTACTTTTGATGGGGAGATGAAGAAAGCACATGATGCTGAGGCATGGTTTCTTGGCATGAGGAAGTTCGTCAAGTTGCATGATTACTAAGAGAACATGAAAGCTAGAGTAGCTACCTTCAGTCTCAAAGGTAAAGTGTACATTTGGTGGGAAGATGTGAAGAATGTTAGGTGTATTCATGAGGATGATTTATCTTGGAGAGAGTTTGAGTGGCTATTTAAGAAGAAGTACTTGTCAAAAAGGTACTTTGATGACAAGGAAAAATAATTTATGAACTAAATATGGGTTCCATGATAGAGTACAAGTACGCTGGTAAATTCTTGGAGATACTGAGATATGTGCCTTACTTCACAGAGGAGAAGACCAAGATTTAGAGGTTCATTAGTGGGTTACCGGTTGCATCTTAAGACATGATTGAGTTTGATGAGCCTATATATTTGGATGAGGACATTCAAAATTTGAAGTATTGCTATGAACAATCGAAGCGTAACACTGAAACTATGTTAAGATGGAGAGGTAATGTAAAGAAAAAAGGAAAATAGGATAAGAAGTGAGAAAGACCACAAGACATAGTTAACAAGGAAATTTTTGCACCACCTAAGAATTTCAATGCATTAGAGAGAGGGTAGGGACATCAGCCTAAGGAACAGAGTAAGGAATCTATGCGATGTTGGACTTATGGAGGGGATCATCATAGGAGAGATTGTCCACAGTATCAGAGTGGTAGGCCTAAGATATATAGTGTGCAGGACATTAAGGAAATTTTTAGGTCTAAAATGGGCCTCCTAAGGAAATTATAAAATAATAGTGGAAATAATAAAATAAGAGTATATTACATCATCAAATATTAGAGGGAAAAAATAAAAACTACTTTTTTCAACTCATATTTTCAACTTATCGCCCTATGAGTTTACTCACATTCCAAGTAGAAACACTCGCTAGATGTAGAATTTGATTCCACATCCAAGGAGTACCCATGTTGCATACTTTCGATAGGCACAACTACACGAAAAATGAGAAATACATGAAAAATGTGATTGCAATCATGTTTTTTCATGTATTTCTTATTTTTCGTGTAGCATGGTCCATAGAAAGTATGCAACATGGGTACTCTTTGGATGAGGAATTAAATTTTTCATATAGTAAGTACTCCCTCTTGAAATTTGAGTAAAACATTAGGGAGATAAGTTGAAAATACGAGTTGAAAAGGTAGTTTTATTATTTTATTATCTTTTAATATTTTTACTTTTTTACTCAAAAAATGGTGAATCATCCCCCCATGGTTGACATCATCATATTGAATCCTATTTGTTCTTATAAAGTTTATTTTAGCTGTACATTTTTCTTAGGAGGCCCATTTTAGACCTCAAAATTCCCCTATGAGGCACCTACTATTGGGGATTTTGGTCAGAGTATTTCTCGTATCTATGCAGTAGTGGACAACTGAATGGAAGAACATCAAACATATATCATTGAGATGGACAGTAAGCTTTGTGATAAAGCTATTTATATTTTTATTGACCCTAGATCTAATTATAGCTATGTTAGTCTTGACTTGGTGGATAAGTGTGGTTTGAGTAAGGAATTGCATGCAAAATCTTGGTTAGTATAGCTGGGTACACGTACAAAGAAGCGAGTGCATCATTGAGTAAGAGCTTGCACATTTGACTTTAGTGGTATGTCTACGACATCGCATTTCAATGTATTACCATTGGGATCATAGAATACGTTATTGAGCATGGATTGGTTGTATCTACATAGAACCAAGGTAGACTGTTATGACAGAGCTATTGAGTGTGTTGACAATGAAGAACCAAGAGTCTTACAAGGTAAGAATAATGCCACACCGGTTAGGATGTTGACAACTATGCAAGCAAAGAGTAGCCACAAGAAAGGGTGCAAGTTATTTGTAGTGAAAATTTCTAGTGATAAGGGTAAGGTGGTTGAGAATGCAGATGTGTTGAAAAAGTACCTGGTTTCACAACAGTTCAAGGATGTATTTCCTGAGGACATTATAGAGTTTCCACCTCACAGGGAGGTATACATTTCTATTGAGTTAGTGCTAGGGGTAAATCTAGCATTGAAATCACCTTACAGGATGAGCACACCTAAGTTGATTGAGTTAAAGTTGTAGCTGAAGGAAATGTTGGACAAAGGATACATTAGGCTAAGTGTATCATCATGGGGCATAAAAGTCTTGTTTGTGAGAAGAAAGATGGTACTCTCAAATTATGCTTTGATTACAAGCAGTTGAATAAAGTGACGCAAGAACAAGTACCTTTTGGAAACAATGAAAGGGGGCGTGAATCAGTAGTCCTTAGAAATTAGCACTTTTAAATATTTTCATAGCATTAGTTAATATTCAATTATTATTAATGTTTATGCAATTGTTATAGACATATTTGGGCACTAAAACCCCAATCGCATATGTCCATAAACCAAGGGCTCCTAAGTCTCTAAAAGTGTTGTTTCATACCCTAAAGGAGCAAGGTCAGTTGATTACATCATATCCCAGAAGTTCTCCTTGAAAAACTACTCAAAACTGGTCAAAATAGGACCATACAGACTACTCAGTGCTAAGGGTGTGATGCATCTCACCTACCACATGCAAAAAGTGCGATGCATATTGGAAATCCCTTCTATAGGGTGTGATGAGTGAAAGCAGACAAATGGTAGAGGGAGTTGGCTAGGTGGAAACCCAGAGAATCTTCTAGAAACTACCCATTTGACACTTACCTCTTTGAATTCACCCAGGGATGAGTAAGAGATCATGAAATCTCCAAGTGGAACCAAGAATTATCAAAGACATGACACTAATAAAAATACTAGAAGCTAACTCACCGAACTGCAAACATCTATGTATGGATCCCTCATCCTAGAGATCGAGAGGCTGGAATTTTGTATTTTTTAAGGAAGTGGTGTTGGTTTCTTTGTGCAACATTGTTGGGTGGTCTAAGCTTTTCATGAGGTGGAGAGGGCTTTGATGTTGGGAGGATGGTGCTGGGTCAGACCAATGGGTTGTATTCCTCTCTTCTACTACTTCTATCAATAAAGTTATTTGAGTTTTCCTCCATATTCTTGTATATCTCTAAATCTTATATTGATATATGCATTTGTATGGTTAATATACATCTGATCCTATATTGTTTATGGTTATAGATCTCTATACTTTGATAATATTATGCTGTTTTGACTCTACAAGTGTTCTTTGAAGCAGGACAATTAAAGAAGGAGTGGTGAAGCTCTGTCAAAGGAGGGAGGAAATAAGAAAGGAGCCAAGCGAAAGACTGAGGTTGGTACTCTCTACTTCTCTCTCGTCTATATCTCATAAAGGAAAACAAAATTAACTTTAGTTTTTTTGTTTTTAAGATAGCTACCCGTCTTAGTGGGACTAGCAGCTCTGAATAGACACTAGTTTTCCTGATAACAAAATGGTGACTCCACTGGGGAGCGAATAGCTTATTTGCTTGTTTCTATTTGTTTGCTTTATAAACTACATACGAAGCCTGAAGTTAAGCCAGCTAGCCTTCCAACTGCATTTACTATGCAAGTGCAAAGTAGATCAACGTTGCTTCAATCTATCTCTAGGTTTTGTTTATAAACTGAACAACTGACTTGCAAACATCCTAAGTGCCCTTGTGGTAGCTCAAGTAACCTCATTAGATCAGCCCCTATACTTTGTGTTTACTACCTATCATTAGCTGAGCTTAAACCTCTAAACTTAGTTGCAAATTGTGAGCAAAAACCAAGCTCAGTCTTGTCCTTGGACCATCGCATGTCTACCATTGACAGTTTGGATGCATCGCACCTCCCATGTGGTGTAGGTGAGATGCATCCCTATTTCCCTATGTTACAGGTGTGATGATCAGATAATACTATTTTTGCCTCTAGATTTTGTTTTTTTCTTCATTGTCTTCAGCTTTATTCAGAAGTTTTGTTGTCTATGATCAATATGTCACTAATGAAACTCCCTTCCTTTGCATCATTCAGCTTCCATTGATAAAGGATTGTGAATGTTTTTATGCATTTTTCGTCATTTGCAGTTCTCTTGTGCGAACAATGACTTAATCGAACTGTCGTCTTTTGATTTGAAAGTGTCACAAGTGTCGTTTTCAGTCAAAGAAAAGAGTCTTCCTCTTGTTGATAGTCAATTACACTTTTTCCATTGTATTTGATTTGAATTAGTAGTATTTCAAGTGTCAAAACCAATTTTTTGGATTCGAAATCACAGAGTGTCGTCTTACTCTTCCTTTCGTTTTTTGAAAATAAAATTGTTAGTACTGCCGCTTTGAAAGAAGAATAGTTCATATATGTACTTAGCATTATTTTTGTCATTCACACATTAAGAAAGTGGAAAACACATACGTGCATGTGCATTTGCATTTAGACTGCTTGTTGATATTGATTTAGGACAATCCATCTTAGTGTGTGCTCTCTGCTCTATGTTGAAAGGATTTTACTTCTCTTTCCTTAGTAGCTAGGATTTTCATTGCAAAGATAAAGTAAAAATCTGTTTATGATCTTAGATTGCATATTTAGGACTTGTATATCTACATCATGCTGTGAACCTTAAAGGAAAACTTCTTAAGAAAGATCAACTGTAAAATAAATTTCAATGAACATAAAAACACTTTGGAACCTAATGCACAACATTTAGAAGTCTAGGCTAGAGACGTATTCCGATGTCGTAAAGCCTGGTAACTATCACTTTCATTGTAGGTTGGGTGATTCCTCCTCTTTGAGATGACAGGTGCCAGTACAGATTTGTGCTCCCACGTACCGTTGAGTATATATTGGGAGACAACAATAGGCTATATCCTTTATCCTTAGGAAGCCATGTCTGCCGCCCTATCAATCGCAATGCATTGAACACAATATTCGGGAATATTGAATGTTGTACCATAAAAAGTATTCCACAGTTTTACGATTGGTTTGGTAATCCCTCTGTGTAGATTTCTAGAATAGTTACTTTCGTTCCTTTTTAGACTCCTTAATAGAAGAGGTCCATCTGAGCACTTTTCACTTCAGGCT
Organism: Pinus taeda; assembly: GCA_000404065.3. Classification (NCBI taxonomy): domain Eukaryota; kingdom Viridiplantae; phylum Streptophyta; class Pinopsida; order Pinales; family Pinaceae; genus Pinus; species Pinus taeda. Next base: position 30,352 of record APFE031039819.1, read on the forward strand.
CATTAAAAATAAAAGCCCACTAGAGTCATCTTTATCTTTTTCTTGACTCTTCAAAATTGAGAAAGCAAGTTGTGTCAAAGCGTCATAAAATTTATTTAATTCAGAATAACCTTTTCCCCTTTTTATTTTGAGTTGATCAAGTAATCCGTAATCGTGGAAGAAATTCAATCAAAACCCCATCATTCGTGGAGACTAATGAGTCAACCATCTTTGACTCTGGAAACGAAACCATTCCAGGCCAAGCGAACTCGTTTAACTCATCAAAGTATCTTTGTTTGTTTAAAACTTGTGTCTCAACATCCTCAGAGACTCCAATTACTCCAACTATTTCTGGTATCCTTGCCTCTGTAGAAGAAGTTCCGCAGTTACAAGAGAACATTAGAACTGATCCTAGTGTAATGGTAAACACTTCTATTCCTGAACCGGCTCCTTCTAGAGCTTATTCAAAAGGTGTCACCCCTCCAACATCTATCATTGCAAAGTCTACACCTTCTTCGGCACCAGAAATATTTTACGGACCTAATGGTCTACCTCTTACACCCGGATTGATTGATATAAAAGATATTATAGAGGATCTTCCATCCAATACCCCATTGCATTTTGGAATTGGGATTCACCTATACCCTTCTACGACAGAAGTTAGCCATCCTTCATTGCAATTTCCTATAGAATCGCTAGGAAATATTTCGGATAGACTCGATATGTCTGAACAACCATCAACATCTAGGACTGTGTCATCTGACACAGCAGTAGCAGAACCTCCTTCCACCACTCTGACAATGTTCGCTAGTATACCATCTATACCAACTAGCTCTGAACCGCTAGATGAAGTCCACCCAGGGACTGTTTCGACAGTATGGTCTGTTCCCGTTTGTTCGTCTGGAATAATATCTGGAATTTCTTATGTTGAGTCTTAGAAAATTGATCCTTGGCAACAATATCAATTTGGGCAGTCCAGTCTCCAGAGGCCAATCTTTCCTTTGAACACTGGATTGCCGCCATATGGAGGGCAGTATGCCCTTTAACTATTCCCTCCAGGAGAACAACCATATGAGAGTTCACAAATAAAATTCGGGTCAAGCTGGAATCACATCCAATGGTTGGGTACCAATACTTCCTTAATAGCCAAGAGTTGTATATTCAATGCAATGAAGTCTACCTATGTCAAATATCCCCACTACACTGGCTATTGTGATGGTGTCGCAAGTAAAAACGTTTCTTGTTGTATGTCAACCTCAAGTTTCTCAGGTCGTAATACAACAACCTCTTATCTCCACGACACAACCATAATATTCGATTAGTGGCTCCTTAACTGAAGCGATTCAGGCTCAAACGGGTACTATTACCCCTCATATTGGTCAAACCTCCAGTATTGGAAAACAGAAAATGGCTTCACAACCATGGCTGGTGCAATATCAACAACCACAATTCCAACAAGCTTATCGAGGACCTTAGCAACAAAACTTTGCGGGTAATGGGCAGCCATATATTCAAAACGGTCACCATCAATCATATCATAATGGTTATGCCCATCAACCTTATCAAAATTATCAACATCAAATACATTATGTTGGTATGAAAAGACCCACTGCTCAGGCGATCCCATCTTATCCTGGGTATGATTTGCCAAACCTGAATCAACAGTTGCCCTTCATTGCGACTTTAGAAGTACCAGATCTAAATCAGCTAACAAATGATCCAATTGCTTACGCCCCTTGGTGGCTGGCGATTCCTCATAAACTTCTGTAAGATATTCCTAAATTCAATGGAAATCTGGGTGAAGATCCATCGAATCATGTGATGACCTTTCATCTGTGGTGTTCGTCCAACACTCTCAATGATGATTCGATTCGGCTTTGCCTCTTTCTGTGAATGTTAACTATTGTTTCAGAAAAATGGTACATCGAATTGCCTAGAGCTTCATTCGATAACTTCAGCACCCTTGCCACCACCTTTTTAACCCATTTTCAGTTACCAATAAGGTACGAAATAGGAACAGAGCTTCTTACCAATTTCAAGAAGACGAGAGCCACTCACATATCTGATCATATTCATGAGTGGAGATGTCATCGTAGAATGGTAAAAACATATGTTCCTGATCAAATGCTAGCTAAATGGTTTATTAAGTCATTGTTACCTTCTATTACAGAAGATGTGGCTAAGGGAGGGGTTGTCACTGAAGAGCAGGGAATTGCTCATGCGCAATATCTATACTTGATCTATACTCAGTCTGGCATGCTCTATGTCAAAATCCCTGATGCTCCTAGACTAGAGTTTTATGTTCCTCCTCCTCCTAAATCAAACAAAGGCTCTCATGCTGGAGATGGCGTGATAGGTACAACTAGCACGAAAACCGCAAAGGCTACATCGAAGAAAGCCTGTACAGTTTCTGGTGAAAATGCAAATGAATAACTTCTTGCCTCGAAGGTTAATGTTGTGTCGAATGACAAGGTGAAAGAATTGAAGCAACCAGCGGGCAAAAAGGATGATTCGTCTCCTGAAAAATCTTCTACAAACCCTTCTAGGAAAAAGCCTCCTTTGAGATGTCAGATATGCGATGAGGATCATTGGATGAGAGATTGTCCACATAAATATGAGATTAAGAAGTTCTTCAGAAACTCAAAAACCTTAGCAGTATTGAATGATCTGTTTCCAAACCCAGAAACCAATCTAGTTTCTAGTGACAATGCTTCCCATTCCCAAGTGCTTATGTTTTCCATTTCGAAATAGCAAAATGATTCTTTGATATCAACAAGGAATAGAAATTACGGGAATCCATAGCTGTCGGACAACAAGGCTATTGATCAACCTAATAGTTTGACAACAACTTCAACCAAAGTTGTGCCACCCATCATTCCTGAGCTAATGATAAAGCCACCAAAGGGAGTAGTATAGAAATCGACATTTAATCCTCATGCTAGAGCAGCACATAATTATAATATAGTAGAGGACCTTGCCCAATCACCGTCCACTAGGTCGACACTTGAAGTGATGCAAAATTTCCCCTCCCAAAAGCAGGCTCTATTATCAGCAATAGGTGGGATTGACCCAGCGGATTCCAATCAAAACAATTCACTGAACAATTATTGATGAGGGGGCATCTACCTGCATTATGTCAATGAGTTGCTAGAAAACTTTAGGATCACCACCCTTGTCAAGATCATCAATGACATTAAAAGCATTTGATGGATGGACATACACCCCGTACAGGATTTTAAGTAACTTGCAATTTGAATTGTGGGGAAAAACAATAGAAATTGATGTTGAAGTTATCGATAGAAACCTCGATTACAACATCCTACTAGGAAGGCCATAGATTTATGCTATGGTCGCTGTGGTGTCAACATACTTTAGAAAGATTGTATTTCCTTTTCAAGGAGAAATTACAATCGTTGACCAAGAAACCTTCCTCCCCAACAGTTCACCAGTTATGGGAAGCATCCCGATGATCCACGGAAGCTCTCAATCGCTTCAAAACATCAGAGTAGGCTTGCTAAAAGACCCTACATTGATGGGTACTTTTTCCCTACCACCTCCAAACAATTTGGCCGAAGTGGCCACTGTAGGAACCTGCAATATGGTATCTTCTATTTAGAGGATTTCTGAACATAATGTTAGCACGGATCATCACTGTAGGAATTTACAGGGTAAGTTCCTCAGACAAAACACCAAAAGGACACCGCTCACAAACAGATCACAGATCAATACACCAGTATTTTGACGTGGTTAAAACCAAACCCTCAGAGAGGGAAACAATCCACGGCCTGCGCCAACGTGGCTACTACAGGCAATTTATTAATAAAAGAATGAAAATTTACATAAGCTTCTCTCATGCACGGTGAACCTACAAATGACCCTCCATGCGCTTAAAATAGAATTCATGGACCAATCAGGTGTCAAGCCACGGATCAAGTGTCGATAATACCGAGGAGAGAATGAACCGTCGGATCACTACATATCGTGACCGTCGGATTGTAAGTTACAAAATGTACATAGTAAAGAAACACACTTTACCTAACTCTATACTAGACCAAGTTATACTTAACTATTCCTACGTGTCGGAATATCCTAACATCCCCCCTTAAGAACAACTTGGGATAGGATTGAAGGATTTACAAATATGACACCATAGGAGAAGGAAGGAGGCACTAGAGCCTATCCCCCCTTAGTGACAACTTCCTGAACTCCAAGCATATATCGAAGTTTAGTGAACTTCGCCTCTGTGAGAGCTTTGTGAAGATGTCTGCAACCTGATCATCTGTTGAACAATATTGCACTTCAAGAACATGGTCATGAATGAGCTTTCAGATGAAGTGCATGTGTAGTTCAATGTGTTTGCTGCGCTGATGCTGAACTGGATCTTTGCAAAGCTGAATGGCACTTTGATTATCACACCAAAGTGTAGTCGGATGCTGCTGCTCAAAGCCAAATTCTGATAGGATCTGACGAAGCCACAAGGCTTCCTTACTAGCTTCCACGGCACCACGATACTCTGCTTCTACTGACGAAAGAGAAATGGCAGCCTGTTTCTTGCAAGCCCATGTAATAGGTCCTGAACCAAGAGTGAACACATAACCAGCAGTAGACTTCTGATCATCAGGGTCACCAGCCCAATCGGAATCAGTGAAACCAACCAATAGAGGAGATGCTTCAGCACTATAATGAATGCCAAACTGAACTGTACCTCGAACATAACGAAGTATTCATTTAGCTGCTTTCCAATGACTTTCACGTGGGGTTTGCATAAACCGAGCAACAAGGCCAACAACAAAGGAAAGATCAGGACGAGTATGGGTTAAATACAAAAGTTTACCGACAAGTTGACGATATAAGGTAGCATCAACTTCAGGGGAAGTACAATTGACTGAAAGTTTGACTCCAGACTGAAAGGAAGAAGGAGCTGGATTACAATCTTCCATGTGAAAAAAGCGTAGAAGATCATAGGCATACTTGGGTTGGGAGAGGAAAATACTTTCCTTGGACTGCAAGACTTGAAGACCGAGAAAATAATGTAAATGTCCTAAGTCTGTCATTTCAAACTTCCTTTTAAGGCTGGACTTCACATGGTTAATAAGGTTGGGATCACTACCTGTGAGGATAAGATCATCAACATAAAGAACAAGAATGATAAGAGACTTGCCCTCTTTCTTGGTGTAGAGAGTATTATCAGAATGACACCTAGAAAAGCCAGATTCTAAAAGAAAACTATCCATTTTGGCATACCAAGCCTGAGGAGCTTGCTTGAGACCATAAAGGGATTTCTTAAGACGACATACAAGGCTGGAGTCT
>APFE031039825.1:0-41306 GCA_000404065.3 Pinus taeda
TACAAGTTATATGAGTAGACGACATAGTTTAGGAATATGATCATCATGGTATATTTTCCAATATCCCATATGTACTCAAGAATATGGGTTGTGCATAGCCATGTTCCAAAGAAGTTAATGCTTTTGATGCCCAAAATAGTCGATGAGGATTGCATATTGGAACAATACCAAAAAATGCTGTACTGAAAGAAAGGATATACACATCATTCAAAATAGAAATAGTACTAGGAGGATTTCAAGGAAGTGAAAAATAACTTGAAAGGAGAAAGGATGAGAAAAAATTATGGCTACCAATTAGAACCCAGAGAAACTAAATAAATATAAGAAGATAAATAATCATTAAACCAAATATTTGACCAATGACATTTAAAGTAGCTATGATGTGGATGTGAATATTATATACACATTAGCACAGAGAGAGATGAATCACACTAGCCTTCACCATGAAGAAAACATGATATGTGCAAGCTCTTCCAAATTCAAATAGATGCCAATGAGACCATGTTTGATGCCATGTTGAACTGAGGTTCACAGGGTAATATCATAGTTGTAGATTTAAATAATAAACTTGGATTGGAAATTCATGCTCACCTTGTCTCATATTAGATGGCATGGGTAAATAAGGATGAAGAAATGAAACTAACAAAATATTGTAGAATAATACTTGCTATTAATGGAAACAATATTGGAGGCCCCTAGGCCATGAAGGCCATCAAGTAGCCCCCTAGGCCATCAAGTAGCCCCCTAGGCCATGAAGGCCTCTTCCTAGAAGAGGAAGGCTCAGGTGGATAAATAGGATCCGTGGGTTCCTCCACATCAGGCATTGTTACATCATCGACTCATAGAAACTTCGGAAGCCTTTGATCATGGAGCATGTCACAGACAGCTCCCACAATCGTATGGTTCTTCCTTTCTGCCACACCATTCTTCTTAGGAGTATGTGGTGTAGTAGTCTCCCTCTTAATGCCAACCTCTTTACAAAAGTCATGAAACTCGTTAGATTCATATTCAATTCCATTATCAGTCCTTAAGATCTTGATCTTATTTTCAGTTTGATTCTTGATCAAGGCTTGAGATTTGTCACAAGACATGACACCTAGCGGACTTCCTCCGAACTGATATAATGAATCAACTCGAAACCCAAGAGTGAAGGCATCTTTAACATTATTTTTCCATATATGTACCTTTCCATCACTGAAGGTCACCTTGTAGCCTTTGTCTGCCATTGCTGAGATGGACACCAGGTTGTTCTTGAGGTCAGGTACATATAATACATCCTGTAAGTGGATCGTATTACCTTGATTCAATTTAAGAGAGACATTGCCTACACCTTTCACGGGATATTTCATATTATCTCCAAGGATAATTTCAAGGTTAGTTTCTTTCTCTATCATATTATGGAGAACTTCTTTGTAACTAGTAAAGTGCCTTGAGGCACCACTATCAATGAGACAAATTCCCATTGAGTCCGAAGGAGCAGAGGTAGATAGAGCAGCTGGTAGATAATATTCATCCTGCTTATTTTCAACAATGTTAGATTCATACCTGGAATTTCTAGCCTTCCTGAATGATTGTCCTCTTCTTTGACTTCCAGCACTCCTTTAACCTTTGCTATTGAATTTTCCATTCCTTTGATTGCCATCAGAGTGATTTTGATCATCGTCCCGTGTGAGTCCTTTCTATCAGGGAACTCCCTTGCATAGTGACATGCTTTATCGCATATGTAACATCGTCCTTTTCTTCCACCCTTAGGTCCAGCCTTTCTTTTTTATTTAGTCCTGGAATTATTTCTTTTCTTAGCATGAGCAGTGTTGTCGCACAGATTGTCATGACAACGCTCAGACCAGGGGGTGTCACCCTGATCCCCGATCTCTCCATTTAAGCCTGTCTCCCACGGCTAAGGGGGGTAGAACCTATGGGATAATGGATGACCAACTCGGGACCAGTTGGGTTGGGAGACACGAGGGAAAAATAAGCACTTATTTGATTAAGTTAAGTTAATAGACTAATGCCTTATGGAGTTAATGACTGAATGATTATATGCCTGTAGAAATATGAGTTTATTAACAATCATTTACCATCAAATAACTCAAACAAAGCTTGACCTTTACCAAAAGCGAGATAATCGATAAATGCTCGATAGCTTAACCATATTCCAGCAAATAAGATTTGAAAGATAAAGTGCTTCAACCACGTAAAATGCTAACCAGAGATCACATTCATGTAGTTAAATTTCAAATGAACATTAAAGCATGTTAAACATCAATTCCCACATCAAAATTTTAGCCTCAGCAGAAAAGATAAAACACAAGAAATTCTTGAGCCAAGACTGAAATTGGCAAAAAAAAAAAAATCCGAAAATATTTTTATATTTTTCAAATAAAACAAAATTTAAAATAAAAAATCTAAATAATATTAAAATCTAAACTAAATAAAAGAAACCCTTTTTGCTTTCTATAATTTATAATTTTTTAAATGAATTTTATAAAATAATTTATAAACTATTAACAAAACTATTTAAATCCTAAATAAACCTAACTCTAACTAACACTAATTACACAAGAAATAAATATGAAATTATTTTTATTTTTATTCATTACTTTTTTTTTTTTTGAAATTAAAACAAAGCTAAACTTTTAAAAATTATAAATATTAAAACTAAAGCAAATTGAATAGGTACAAAACTTCAATATATCTAAACTAAATTAAAAGAAAAGGGAAACCTACGCTAAATCTTTACATATATCTAAACTAAATTAAAAAAAGGAAACCTACACTAATCCCTGACTCAGACTAAACTTAATGAAAAATAACTGACTCTAAAACTCACCCACGACATAAAAAATCGTTGTTTTACTATGTGAATGCAGATCATGGTGAGAGAACTTCAACAGAGGAGCTGCGTGTGTGTAAGTGCAGGTCATAGCTGCATAGGGAGGGGAGAAATAAGGCCGTAGAAGGGAGGATCGAGCTGCGGCTGCGAACAGGGAGCAGCTAGCGTGCAGATGCAGAAGGGTATTCTGATGGCAGCAAGGCGAGGGAGGAGAAGTGGAATTTCGGATGGCCGAGGGGATGCAGCACACAGGATTTGTTAGCAAGATTCGAGGAGAATTTAACGCATGAATAACAGGTTCTATATTTTTATTTACAGATGTGAGAAATCGATGGTGGAGCGAGGGGCAGAGAGATTGATACGCAGGTGACTGGCGACTGCTTGATGGATATGCGGTTGAGGAATACGTGGATCAGGCGTAGATGAGTGGAGACCCAAATGTGTTCAGGGGGTTTACTCTGCGTGTGTGTAGGTTTGCAGTGTTTAACATGGGAAGCGTGCAGATTTTTGGAGCAGCAGAGAACAAATATGGATGGCTTGGCGTTAGCAAAAGCTTGGTGAGAAAATGGAAACGTAAATCACGTGAGACAGGCTGCAGCGTATGTGGGATGGCTAGCGTGGAGCGACTACGCAGGACAAATCAACGCATGGAGCCATGTCTTATGCAGGTCAATAAAATTCGTGAGAGTTGGAGCTGCATGGGTAGGCAGCTATGAGAATGGCATAAAAACCCCAAACGCTGCAGATCAAATAAGATACTTAAGTGCAACAAGTACGGGTTACACTTCATAAAAATATTGAATGTGCTCTACAATGTTCAAATCCACCTGTAACATAACAAAACCCTGAGCAGTAGCAAGGAGCTGATCAAACCCTCAGAAGTCTTCAGAAAACCCTGCAACCTGTAATGGAGAGACAAACACCCAAAAATAATGTGTGTAGAAAACAAGACTAAAACCCTAAATCAACTAAATAATTACAACCTTTACAACTTTTCGACTCTTAAGCAGCCAGATTTGTCAATAATCACAGTAACTTTATCATAATTTAGTTTTAATGTGAGATACTTCAGAAAACCCTACATGCATTCATAAAAAATTTCGAATGATAAGCCTGGGATTAAAACTAGCTGGGCTCTTTCAGAAAACACAATCTGGGAGTTGGCTGGTTCAGCCGAGAACTTCCCCTAACGCCCGGTAAACTCAAAACTAAGATTTCTTGCACAGCTTAAAATCAACAATTAAAATAGAGGGAAAAACGATAGTGAAATCCAGATCAAATGGAGATACCTGCCATTATATTTCAGAATCTAAATTATCATTCAAACCCTAGAGATCAGACAAGATACCTGTGTCTGAATCAATCTTCATCAAGCTATTATTGATGACTGAAAATAAAATTATGCAAAAATATAAAAGGCCTTACAGCATTTCCATAAGAGTAACACGAGCAAGACTTTTAACCCCAAATTCTTTCTTTATTGCACAAAAACTGACTACAATAGAGCTTTTTTTAACACCAAACTCTTAGATCCAATCTGATCTCAAATGACCCCTTGCACCCTATTTAAAGGAAAATTTCCCAACAGCTAATTCGAGTGATCCATGTCAAAATGATCTCAACCGTCGATGAGGATCAAGATATCTTTTAATCTCATCCGTCGAGTTTTTAAATGGATTTTAAATATATAAAATTTGAAATTCTGCATTTATTACTCAAAAATTGACTATTAATTAATTTTATTAAGTTTTTAAATTTATTTTATTTATTAATTATTATTTTTAATTATTTTTAAATTTTATTATTATTTTATTTATTTTTTATTTAATTTTTTATTTTTTTAAATTTTTTTAATTTTTATTTTTGAATCCTCAAACTTAGCCTTTGGAAAAATCAACCTAGGACCTAGGACTTAGGACTTATGAGGGGATTAAAACATTTTCTAACCCTCACGAGATTTTACATCATGACTTTTACAATTTTATATCTCAAGGGGGAAAACCCATTTGACATAGACCCTCATAGATCACCCAGTTCTGCGACCAACTATAATCTAGTAGATCAACGCACTAGGATTCCTCTAAGATTCTAATGATAAAATTCATTCCGGCTTTGGGGTTAGGCTGAAGGAAAACTCTGCCGATCATGGATCGGTGAGACAAAAAACCTTCCGGAACGTAGATTGTCACTAGAAAATTAGGTCCACCTAGGCAATTTTCATACATGACTCAGCTTTGCTGAGATTATTTACAATTCATACATGCAGACTGGGTTTACAACATAACATGATCAGGTCGACGATGATTGTCGAATGGCACGGACATGTCGATTAAGCGCTATCCCTTTTGCGAAAAAAGGGGGTGTACTGCTATGGGAAGTTGACACGTAGTGGTCAACATCTTGCTCTACTTGGGGACACACTGCTGCACTGCAGGAATGTGAGAATCCAGAACCTGCATCCACACAACACACAACAGAAATAAGTAGCGTCCATTCAAGATTCATCATATAACATTAAGAACATGAAAGATAGAAGCTCTTCATTTATTAACTAGTCTAACAACATGAAAAAGTAAATCTAATCCTAAAACAGAAATGAAAATGCTGAAAAACAAGGAGTAGGTTTAGAAATACAATACAAAGGATGCCCCATGGCATCAGATGTGTTCAATATGGTGTATACTAAGCATTTTCCTGCTTTCAGGCAAATCTATCAGGTGCTTGTCGGATGTGCCATGTCCAATTCTACATATGGTAGGAGTTTTTCCTATCTGAAAGTCAAGCTACTCGCGGCCGTTTGATGCATCAAATCTTCTTCTCGTTCTCTTTTTTTGCGTTTTTTCTTTGTGGCGGGATGTATCACTGATGACGTGGAACTCTATGCTTCAAAGCTATCAGATGAAGTATGTAAGATATGTGTGACATGTCTTTCTTCATTCTGCATCTGCCTTGCCAAGGATGATGGATCAATCTCACAAGTGCCATGAGTTATAACTTGATCTTCTATGACTGGTGGATTAACCATGTCACCTTCAATTATCCACTCTTCAATGGAACAAAGGACGTCATTATAAGATGGAGCTTGCTGTAACAGATAAGGAGGGCCCTGATCTATTGACATTCCCCGGTTTCTTTCATCCTCTGACCATTGTTGAATTTTCTGAACCTGTATTTTAATGGCATCTATCTGACTAGAGTGTTCAACCTTCATAGCACTAATTTCCCTGGCATGGTCTTCTTCCATGGTCAATAACTTTTTCTGAAGACATATCTGATTAGCTTCCATATCTTTTATTACTTTATCGTCCTTTTCCTTTATGGTCATCAAGCAATGCTGCATAGAGTTTATCTCTTCTTTATGATTTTCTTGCATGGTAGCTAACTGATTATTATGATCGAATGTCATGATAGTCATTTCTTCATCCATAGTTAACAACTTGTTTTGCATAGAATTAATTTTCCTATCACGATTAGCTTTCATGGTAGTCATATTTTCCTCTAAGTCTGGTAACTTGCTTTGCATAAAACTAATTAATGTGTCATGATTAGTCTTCATGGTCTCAATTTCCTTAGCATGTTGATTTTGCATGATCTCCATCTCTCTATTATGTTTTTCCAGGTGGGTGCATAAAGTTCTCACATCATTGACATAATTAGTTTGATTGATCTCCATATTTTTTACCAGCAACATTAGTTCTTGTATAATTTGCTTTTGATCTTCCTTTTCATTGTCATTTGTCCCTTCTTTTCCACTATCATGAATTTGATCTGCAATGGTACAGGTGGATTGCACATTCTGATATGACGAATTGTCTTGGAATCTTTCACCGATAGATGGACCTTTTATAAGATTACTTTCATTCAATTGCACAATTTTAGGGGCACAAGGCAAGCTATCTGGATAACCATATCTATCTTTAAAAGCATTGACAATGTCTTGTAAAGAAGTGAAAGAATCTTCAGGACAATTATTAAACCAATTCAAAAGCATCACCCTCTAAAGAAAAGACAAAAAGACGCATTTTGACATCTTCATGATTATACTGAGGGGATCTACAATATATGATCATTATACGAGTAAACAAGCCTAGATGCCTTTTAACAGCGACTGAATCACCACTTGAGAACAAAGGTAATTTAGAAATGGCCACTTCTAGAATATCATGGATATCATCAGTAAAAATACATGGTTTAAATGAATAATCCATGATGAATAACGAGGAACCAAATGGATGATAGAAAGAGATATCTGCTCAAGAAAATTAATAAATGAAAGAAGTGGAGTCACCACTTGAACAATGAGCCAAATTCTAGGATCCAAAAAGCAACCAACAAGTTGATATGAGAGAGGCTTCTTGTCTAGGAAAAATAAATGAAAAGAAATGGAGTCGCCACCCAAACAAGAAATGAACTAAAGAGTAGTCGCTGATATGACGAAAGAAAAGTGATGAAAAGATCCAAAAGACGCCAAAAAATGTTGGCGTTGCCAGCTCAAACGAATGATAGAAAGATGAACGATGAATGATGAAAAATCTTTGAAACACCGAGAATAAAGTATCCCCGGCAACGGTGCCAAAAAATGTTGTCGCACAGATTGTCACGACAATGCTCAGACCGGGGGCTGTCACCCTGATCCCCGATATCTCCATTTAAGCCTGTCTCTCGCGGCTAAGGGGGGGTAGACCCTATGGGATAATGGATGACCAACTAGGGACCAGTTGGGTTAGGAGACACGAGGGAAAAACAAGCACTTATTTGATTAAGTTAAGTTAATAGACCAATGCCTTATGGAGTTAATGACTGAATGATTATATGCTTGCAGAAATTTGAGTTTATTAACAATCATTTACCATCAAATAACTCAAACAGAGCTTGACCTTTACCAAAAGCGAGATAATCGATAAATGCTCGATAGCTTAACCATATTCCAGCGAATAAAATTCGAAAGATAAAGTGCTTCAACCACGTAAAATGCCAACCAGAGATCACATTCATGTAGTTAATTTTCAAATGAAAATTAAAGCATGTTAAACATCAATTCCCACATCAAAATTTTAGCCTCAACAGAAAAGATAAAACATAAGAAATTCCTGAGCCAAGACTGAAATTGGCAAAAAAAAAAAATTCCCAAAATATTTTTATATTTTTCAAATAAAACAAAATTTAAAATCAAAAATCTAAATAATATTAAAATCTAAACTAAATAAAAGAAACCCTTATGAATCACAGAAGCCTCAATTCAACCAAAAGAAACCCTTTTTGCTTTTTATAATTTTATAATTTTTTTATGAATTTTTAATAAAATAAAATTTAACTAAACTATAACAAAAACTAAATTTAAATCCTAAAATAAAACCTAACTCTAATCTAACACATAATTAACACAAGAAAATAAAAATTGAAATTATTTTTATTTTTATTTATTTATTTACTTCTTTTTTTTTTGAAATTAAAACAAAGCTAAACTTTTAAAAATTCTAAATATTAAAACTAAAGCAAATTGAATAGGTACAAAACTTCAATATATCTAAACTAAATTAAAAAAAAAAAGGAAACCTACCCTAAATATTTACATATATCTAAACTAAATTAAAAAGAAAAGGAAACCTACGCTAATCCCTAACTCAGAGTAAACTTAATGAAAAATCCCTGACTCTAAAACTCACCCACGACATAAAAAATCATTGTTTTATTGTGTGAATGCAGATCATGGCGAGAGAACTTCGGCAGAGGAGCTGCATGTGTGTAAGTGCAGGTCATAGCTGCGTAGGGAGGGGAGAAATAAGGTTATAGAAGGGAGGATCGAGTTGCGGCTGCGAACAGGGAGCAGCTAGCGTGCAGATGCGGAAGGGTATTCTGATGGTAGCAAGGCGAGAGAGGAGAAGTGGAATTTCGGATGGCCGAGGGGATGCAACGCGCAGGATTTGTTAGCAAGATTCGAGGAGAGTTTAACGCATGAATAACGAGTTCTATATTTTTATTTGCATATGTGAGAAATCGATGGTGGAGCGAGGGGCGAAGAGATTGATACGCAGGTGACTGGCAACTACTTGATGGATATGCGGCTGAGGAAAACGTGGATCAGGCGTAGATGAGTGGAGACTCAAATGTGTTCAAGGGGTTTACTCTACGCATGTGTAGGTTTGCAGTGTTTATTGTGGGCAGCGTGCAGATTTTTGGAGTAGCATAGAACAAATATGGATGGCTTGGCGTTGGCAAAAGCTTGGTGAGAAAAAGGAAACGTAAATCACGTGAGACGGGCTGCAGTGTATGTGGGATGGCCAGCGTGGAGCGAATACGCAAGACAAATCAACGCATGGAGCCACGTCTTATGCAGATCAATAAAATTTGTGAGAGTTGGAGCTGCGTGGGTAGGCAGCTATGAGAATGGCATAAAAACCCCAAATGTTGCAGATCGAATAAGAGACTTAAGTGCAACAAGCAGGGGTTACACTTCATAAGAAATATTGGTTGTGCTCTACAATGTCCAAATCCACCTGTAACATAACAAAACCCTGAGCAATAGCAGGGAGCTGATCAAACCCTCGGAAGTCTTCAGAAAACCCTGCAACTTGTAATGGAGAGACAAACACCCAAAAATAATGTGTGTAGAAAACAAGACTAAAACCCTAAATTAGCTAAATAATTACAACCTTTACAAATTTTCGACTCTTAAGCAGCCAGATTTGTCAATAATCATAGTAACTTTATCAGAATTTAGTTTTAATGTGAGATACTTCAGAAAACCCTGCATGCATTCATAAAAAATTTCAGATGATAAGCCTGGGATTAAAACTAGCTGGGCTCTTTCAGAAAAGACAATCCGGGAGTTGGCTGGTTCAGCTGAGAACTTCCCCTAACGCCCGGTAAACTCAAAACTAAGATTTCCTGCACGGCTTAAAATCAACCATTAACATAGAGGGAAACAAAGATAGTGAAATCCAGATCAAATGGAGATACCTGCATTATATTTCAGAATCTAAACTATCATTCAAACCCTAGAGATCAGACAAGATACCTGTGTCTGAATTAATCTTCATCAAGCTATTATTGATGACTGAAAATAAAATTATGCAAAAAAATAAAAGGCCTTACAACATTTTGAGAAGAGTAACACGAGCGAGACTTTTAACCCCAAAGTCTTTCTTTATTGCACAAAAACTGACTACAAGAGAGCTTTCTTTAGCACCAGACTCTTAGATCCAATCTGATCTCAAATGACTCCTTGCACCCTAGTTAAAGGAAAAATTCCCAACAGGTAATTCGAGTGATCCATGTCAAAATGATCTCGACCGTCGATGAGGATCAAGATATCTTTTAATCTCATCCGTCGAATTTTTAAATGCATTTTAATATATATTAAAAATTTGAAATTCTGCATTAATTTACTCAAAAATTTGAATCATTATTATTTTATTATTTTTAAAATTTTTATTTTATTATTTATTTTTTATTTTTTTTAATTTTTTTAATTTTATTATTATTATTATTATTTATTTTAATCTTTTTAATCTTTTAATTTTTATTTTTGGATCCTCGAACTTAGCCTTTGGAAAAATCACCTACGACCTAGGACTTAGGACTTATGAGGGGATTAAAACATTTTCTAACCCTCATAAATCACCCAGTTCTGCGACTAACTATAATCTAGTAGATCAACGCACTAGGATTCCCCTAAGATTCTAATGAAAAAATTCATTCCGGATTTGGGGTTAGGCTGAAGGAAAACTCTGTCGATCATGAATCGGTGAGACAAAAAACCTTCCGGAACGTAGATTGTCACTAGAAAATTAGGTCCACCTAGGAAATTTTCATACATGACTTAGCTCTGCTAAGAATATTTACAATTCATACATGCAGACTAGGTTTACAACATAACATGACCAGGTCGACGTTGACTGTCGAATGGCACGGACATGTCGATTAAGCACTATCCCTTTTGTGAAAAAAGGGGTTGTACTGCTATGGGAATTTGACACGTAGTGGTCAACAAGCAGAAGAGGCAGCGGGAGGACCTTTAGGCATGGGCATTTCTTGCTCTTCTACCCTTGTTTCTTCTTGGATGCATCTAGCCATTAATTCCTCGAAACTAGGAATTACATTATTGTTCAGAAGAGTAGTCCTGAACACGTACCATTCAGATGGTAATTCTCCAAGAGTCGTGAGTGTGATTTCCCTATCAGTAATAGCCTCCCCAATAGATAGGAGATCGTTCAAGATCTCGGTGATTCTTAAGAAGTATGCTTGCATACTCTCATCTTTACCCTTCTTAATTTCCTTCAGCTTATTTTTAAGAAACAAAAACTTGATTTGCATCATTAACTTTAAATAACCTCACCAGTCTATCGTAGATTTCCTTGGAGGTGTTCAGGTCGAAGATGTAGGCCACCAAGCGCTTGTCGATAGAGTCCCGGATGATCTTCTTTGTTTTCACTTCTCTGGTTTTCCATTTGTTCTTGGCAGCAGCAGATGAATTTGACAGAGGCTCAACAATATTGAATCTCACATGGTCCAACACTCCTTGATCTTCTAAGGTTAGATCGATAGACATCTTCCATCCGTGATAGTCAGTTTTCTCATGGAACTTGTCATCAATAGGAAAAAGTGATGAGGACCCCATAGTTCTTTTAGGATAGCCTTGCCAATCTTCTCTTCGGTGATTGCTCTTGCTCGGGTTTTGTCTTCACCTCAGCTCTGATACCATGTTAATTTATGGTATGTTCTATGCTTAGAGAATTTTACTTTTCTTTCTTATTATTATCCATATATTAGCAATCACATGTGCATAAGTAAAGTGCAGATAGAACATTCAACGATCAACAGAAAACAAGCCAAGACAAGAGACACAAGATGTGGCGGCTAGCCAGAGACAAACCCCACAATGTGTGGGGAAACCCTTTGATCAAATATTCTTTTATCTTCAATAATTCAGCAAAGAGAAATAGTACAATAGATCTGATTTATATCAGCAGTAGCAAACCCTAGATCCGCAGCATCAACATTAGCAGCGTCATCATCAAAACTAGGGTAGTTGATATTTCGCAAACCGACCGTTGGATCGGCTTGATTCCACCACCAAAAAATGCAACCTTCAGAGGAGGTCCAGATGGACCTATAGCGTAGTTCAGAAGAGGAGGTTTGATGGTCAATGCTGGTCAAAGTTTGGATCTGCAGTTGCAGCTTCAAGTTCAGCAGCTTCCTTCCACATGTGTGAGAGAGAGTCTCTTTTCTGCACAGTAGAGAAGAGACTCTTTTCTGCGTAGGAGAGAGAGAGAGATGTGATGAGATGAGTGAGTGAAAATGAGGAAAAGTCTTCCTGTATTTATACACAACTATTGATGTTTGAATAGATGCGACTGTTGGTTTTCTGAGCCTACATGAGTTGTAGGTCGGCTTGATAATAATTCCATAATCAAAATAAATTCATATCTCCATAAATACTTATCGGAATCGGATGACCTTTAGATGAATCCTACACCTCTCGATGAGAGGAATCTAATAAAAATATTATCATCCATGAATAAGATGACCCACGTGGAGTTCATCCCTAGTTGCCAATTTTAACAGAAGAAGAGGATGCAGCTCTAGCATCTACACAAAAGTAGGAGAAGAGGAAGAAGAAGGGCCTCTCCAAGGTCAAGTGCTTCCATTGTGGGGAACTAGGTCATTTTGCGAACCAGTTTCCTAGGAAGAAGAGTAAGGGAGAGGCTTCAAACTCGAAGGTAGTGCCTGCAAAGGCGGAGAAAGAAGTAGAGGAGGAGGACGATTGTGCCACTTGAGAAGAAGTGGGGAGACATCGAGCTGTAGTTAGGAGGACTACAAGCGATGAGGAGTAGGATCCTTGAGGTACCCAACCTCTTGGATTATACCTTGCTACGAGAGCCCCGAAGAGGAGTAGCAAGACTAGCGGATGTCTGTAGAAATGGATGCAGATGGAGCGGCAGAATGCTACAGTGCAGGAGTCCCAGGACAACGCGAGGCTAGTAGGCTGCAACAGTGCGAGAGGCACGGGAGTGTTGCACCAGTGTAGGATGGCACAGAGAGGTGTGCAACAGTGTGAGATGCAGGGAGTTGTTGCAGCAGCAAAAAGGTTAGTAGAGGGAGCACTTGTTAGCGACAGAGAGAGCTTTAGTGTCGGGAGTGTTTCTAGCCTGACAAGGATGTCAAAAGTTGGGTGGATAAGTTACTTACTTCTAAGTAACTGAGTTGCAGTGCAGTAGCATTATGTAGTAGCAGGATGCATCATGATGAGAGGGGATGTGTTGAAGTTTCTAAGTCTACCAGTTAGAAACCCTCCATGCACTTTAATGATTTATTCCTACCTACTTGTTCTGTTACTTAACAAGTTATTTACTAAGTCACTTGACACGGGGATTCAGGATTCATAGGATTCAGGGATTTGAGTGTCGGATTCGAACACGTTGACCCCAAAACAGGACACGTAGGATTCGTTATATATATATAGTAATACATATATATATTATATAATATTAAAAATTAGATATTTCTTACACAAATTCTAATTAATAATACAAATTCATTGATTTCAAACATAGATCTTCATCTATAGCATGCATAGTACATACAAAATTCAAATACATGTCAGTGGTCACATAAATCATGATTCATAATTCATAAATGAAAGACAACTTACAACTATAAGATAGTAAGACAAAGACATTGACAACTGTAGTTTTCCCATTAAGTCATCAAATCAAAATGTGTTACATAGGTAGTGCTGGTGCAATGCCAATGGCAAATAGAAATAGAAAATATAAAACAACTACAATCTATAGGTATACAAGCTTCAAGGCAATAGGTAGTCATCAATCCTCAGAGTCATCATCAGAATCAGCATCAATGTCCTCATTATCATGGTCACCACTTCTCTCCTCAGCATCCTCCTCCTCCCCTGTATCCATAGTTGCCTCTGCATCTGCTGGTGTGGAGGATGACCCCTCTAAGTCATGAAATCTAATAGGCTCTAGCACTGGATCATTGAGATTCATGTTGGCCAATGCCAACTCAACATTGATGTCCAGCCCCATATCATTAGGAAAAACATCCCACATCTTTGTTTTCCCCTCAACCGCTCTTCCCTCGACCTGTAAATAAGACAAAGGTTGTGGTGCACATAAACCATTGTCTCTGCCCTGGACTGCTCAAGCCTGCTCTTCTTCACACTATACAAATTCCCATATGTGCTCCAATTCCTCGCACAACAAGAGGATGAAGTCACTGGAGAGAGGAGCCTCATGGCTAACTGCTGAAGAGGAGGGCTTGTTGCCCCATAATTTGCCCACAAAGAATAGGGCTTCTTAGCCCCCTGTCCTAATCACATCATATCTTGCAAATCGACCAGTACCAGTGGAAAACTCTGCAAAGGCATCCTCCACCTCATCAAGCAATGCTCTATCCTGAAAAGCCCGCCTGAATGCATCTTTCCTCCCTTGTGAGATTTTACCATCCATGTGGAGAGGGAATCTACAGGAAGTTCCACCATTCAACCACTCATGGTTGTAGTATTTTGGGTTCAATGAGTAAGCCAAACAATGTAAATGTGTACGATTCTTGTCCCATTTGCTGACAAGAATATCCTGTATAGTATTACAAAAGGCCTCTAGTGATGTCTCATACTCAGGGCACTTACTCTGTATAATAATGCTCCTCACAGACTCAATCATGGAAACCCATCCCTCATAAACATCTCCTAAGATGGGTTTGTCTGTATCTGCAAATCGAAGCAAAGAAATGATAGGGTCCATGATCTGAATAATTAGATCTACCCTCTCCCACCAAGCATCATCTAGCACTGTGTCCTTCACTCTTTTAGAGGCTACATGATCTGTCTTTCTCCAAAAAGACCAAAACTCATAAATAACCATGGACCCAAGAGCGGTCTTGACCTCCCTCAAACTATTCAACATCATGAATGAAGAGGAAAACTGTGTATCAACAATCTTCAACAATGAAAGATTGGTGTACTCCTTGTAGATAGTGAGGGCATTTGTATGATTTTGCACAAAGTTACAGATATGTCGTGCATCCTCAATAATGTTACCAATCCAAAGAGCACATCAGAAGCAATGGATTTAAGTGCTAAGTCCAATGAATGGACAATGCAAGGTGTCCAAAACACTTGTGGATATTTAGCTTCCACAATCATGCTAGCAACCTTGCAAACAGGTGCATTATCTGTAATGATTTGCACACAAGAATCAACAGCTACATCTTCAATAACTTTAATAAATAACTCACCAATAAATTGTGCATCCTTGTATTCTCCAAGTGTATCCACTGCTTTCAAGAAAACTGGACCATTCAAGGAAGACACCATGAAGTTGATGATTGGGTGTCGTGTTGGATTTGTCCATCCATCGGAAACAATGCTAACCCTAGATGTTGGCCATGATGCTACAATAGGCTCAAGCATTTTTTGCACCTCTTTTTTTGCCTTTGTTGACAATATGGTTCTAAGCTTCTCTGAACCAGGAGGCACATACCATGATGGAGACCCATGAGTTAGAGCTCGACGCATCTCAATAAATAAATATGAGCATGCAACATGAAATGATATGAAGTTTTGATAGAAAAAGAAGGCAATGGTGAGATCAAACTCTTCTCGTTTCTCTTTTTGAAAAATCTTGTCCATTGGACCAAGTGTAATTGCTCTTCTTTTTGCTGCTTATCCCCCAATAGAACTCTCAAATGGAAATTTGGTGGTGTCTTTCCTCAAAAATAGAAGGTGGTCTTCGTTCTTGGTTTTTCTTGATTTTGCAGCCACATTTTCCATACCAACAGTGGACTCCTTTTCCATTTCTTTCCTCTTTTGTAAAGGAACAGTTTTACAAGCTCCAATCCCACAACCGGTAAAGCCAACAAATGGCCTTTCACATGGAAATATGTGCTTTTGAAAGGAATGTGACAAAAGTTGCATCTCCATTGCACATTGCCTCCTCCCTTCCCCTTGGTGCTTGTCCCATTCTCTCTTGTGACATTTCTACAAGGGGATATTTCTCAATGTTGTCTTTAGGTCCTCCTCTTCCCTCAACATTACTTGCAGCAGGCTCTGATGATATTGGGGGAGGAGGGGCATCTCCAATGGGGACATTCTTCCCCTTCCTTTGCCCCCTAACTGTTGCCTTTGATTGAGCCATGAATACTGTAAAAAAAATGAACAAAACATGCAAAAATTTGTAAACAAAAAATCATATACAAACTGCTGTAATAGAATAAGAAATACAAAAAAATGGAGTTAAAATGCACTTACCTGGTGCTTGAATCTCCTTGCCGAATGCTCTACTCCCTTAGCTCCTTGTTCCAAACCCTTAGCTCCTTGCCCACAACTCAAACTATGCAAAATGAAATGAGAAATAAGGTGAATGATAAAAAGAACAACGTGTTTTTAACCCGCGGAAGTCATATTCTTGGGATTCAAATCCCAGAATCGGGATTCGATGTGCCTGTATGGGATTCATACGAATCCTGTACAGGCACATCGAATCCTATTTTGGGATTCGAATTCCTGGTGAATCGTATCTGATTCACAGGATTCAGATTCGACAGGGTGTTTGGACGAATCCGGTTACTTAGGTTATTTACAATGTAAATACTAAAAATAAACACTAGTGCATGTTCAAAATATTAAAGATCGTCAACTGAAGGAAACAGAAACAAGCACACAAAATGACATCGATATTTTTGGACCAATGTCCCCGGAAAAACCCAATGCAGGAAAATCGGTGCAACCATCTAAGGGTTTTCTTATTAAGCAGTTTCAGAGTACAATCTGGGTGCCGAATCCGAATTACCCAATAGAGAATGCCCTTGGCGGTAGTACCTCTCAGTCTAAGACAGATGTCTCGGTTGAAACCCCGAATAAACCCTCCGACAGCACCTCAGCTCCAATCTGCCCCAGAAACCCCAGCATCTGCCTCTCTAGACTGCGATATCCTCTCTCTACCTAGCGTTGGCCTTGCGTCACCCTGAATAGGCCTGTGTCAACCTTAGGAGGCCCTGCATCAGCCTTCTAGCCCTCTGGGTCAGCTATGTTGGCCTCTCTGAAGCACTGCACAGCTCCTGGCTGCCTCTGTGTGGCCCTGCGTGAGCCTTGGCTACTACTGCATCACTCTCTCTGCCTCCTACGCTGATCTCCCGACACTATCTTTGCCTCTCTGTCTCTCTGTACTCACTGCCCTCAGCTACAACTCTGATCACTGATTCTATCAAACCCCGCTCTAGAGAATAGAATGACTGATCATTTGGTGTATTCTCCAAGTGACCCTCAAGCCTCCTCTTACACTTTTCTCATTGACATATCAACAGCCGAAATTAAGTCCCTAATCGATGGCTAAGATTACATCTGGCTTGATCCATGTCTTTTGGACCATTCTAACACAGTTTTATATTAATTCACATTAATATTTTAATTTCCCAAAGTTTAGACTTAGGGACTCCATTAAAAATATTAATTATTTTAATATCTCCCAAACTGTTTAGAATCTGCTCAAACCCTTTCTGGGTATTGGAGATCTCATGTGCCCTAACTTCTCCACCAAATTTTGTGGCTAGAGCACATCCAATGCTACCCCAAATCAACATTCCCTCTTAGCGAGGAGTGTGCTTTAGTAATACTCCTCACTGAGTATCACCCTGATCATCCAACATCGGTCCCTGTGCTGATGCTAGGCCTGCTTCCCATCACCATCTGCACTTTTGCATCCTGTACTGCTACCCATGGCCCTGCCACTACCATTGTTGCATCCGTACTGCAACTCCCTATGCATCCGTGTTGTTACTGGTCCTTTCTCCCAACACTGCATCTCCTCTCATCATGTTGCCCACTGCACTGCAACTCAGTTACTGAGAAGTAACTAATCTCCCAACTCTGACCTCTTTGTTGGGCTAGAGACACCTGCTGATGCTGAAGCTCAACGGTCGAGATTAAGTCCCTAATCAATGGCTAAGATTACATCTGGCTTGATCAATGTCTTTTGGACCATTCTAACACAGTTTTATACTAATTCACATTAATATTTTAATTTCCCAAAGTTTAGACTTAGGGACTCCATTAAAAATATTAATTATTTTAATATCTCCCAAATTGTCTAGAATCTACTCAAACCCTTTCTGGGTATTGGAGATCTCATGTGCCCTAATCTCTCCACCAAATTTTGTGGCTAGAGCACATCCAATGCTACCCAAAATCAACACTCCCTCTTAGCGAGGAGTGTGCTTTATTAATACTCCTCACTAAGTATCACCCTGATCATCCGACATCGGTCCCTGTGCTGATGATAGGCCTGCTTCCCATCATCCTCTGCACTTTTGCATCCTGTACTGCTACCCATGGCCCTGCCACTACCACTGTTGCATCTGTACTGCAACTCCCTCTGCATCCGTGTTGTTGCTGGTCCTTTCTCCCAACACTGCATCTGCACTACATCTCCTCTCATCATGTTGCCCAGTGCTGCACTGGAACTCAGTTACTGAGAAGTAAGTAACTAATCTCCTAACTCTGACCTCTCTGTTGGGCTAGAGACACCTGTTGATGCTAAAGCTCCCTCTGCCACTAACAAGTGCTCCCTCTCTAACCTCTGCGCTACTGTAACAACTCCCTGCATCTCGCACCATTAGACACCTCTCTGTGCCATCCTGCACTGGTGCAACACTCCCATGCCTCTTGCATGGCTACAGCCTACTAGCCCGGTGTTGTCCTGGGAATCTTTCATTGTAGCTCTCTCTGCCGCTTCATCTGCATCTGTCTCTACCCACATCCACCAGTCCTGCTACTCCTCTTCGGGGCTCTCGTAGCAAGGTCTAATCCAAGAGGTTGGGTACCTCGAGGATCCTGCCCCTCATCACCTATAGTCCATCTGACTACAGCTCGATGTCTCCCCACTTCCGCTCAAGTGGTGCGTGTGCACTCATGGCACAATCATCATCTATCTCCACTTCCTTCTCTGCCCTTTCTGGCGCTGCCTTAGTCTTGAAAGACTCTCCCTTACTCTTCTTTCATGGACACTGGGTAGAATAATGACCCAGCTCCCCACAGTGGAAGCACTTGATCTTGGAGAGATCCTTCTTCCGTTTTTCTTGCTTTCCCTCAGATGCTAGGGCAACATCTTCCTCCTCCTTTTTGACTCTGACCCCTTACTGCTGCTTCCTGCCTTTGTCTATCATCTGATCCTTTCTTGGCGAAGAGCCGCCCACATCTCCTCCCAAGGTGGAAGGGTCTCTTTGCCCAGTATACTCTAGACAAATACCTCCCAATCTTCTGAGATGCATTCAGGGCTATCCTTACCATTAATTCCTGATTCGGCGTGGCCCCTATGGAAGTCAACTGATCTCGGATCTCATTCAGTCAACCAAGGAAGGTGTTGATCGGTTCTCCCTTCTTCATCTAGTATGACCTCATCTAATTTTCTAGTAACATCCTTGTCTGCACGGAAGTATGCTGGTATAATTACTTTAGGGCCTCCCACATCTCATTTGTCGTTTCCTTCTCGGCAATGTGTGGTACTACATGGTCCTTGACCCCATCAAGGATGATGCTCTTGGCCCTCACCATTGCGTCCTCGTACTTGTCATTATCAGCTGGGTCAACTGGGATCGCTATCGTCCTCAAGTCAAAGTGCTTGACACGATTTCTGTCAAGTACAGATAAAATTCTAGCCTTCCAGACTGCGAAGTTTGAGGCTCCATCCAGTCTGTCTTGGTCTCTTACTCTGTGTAGTGCCATGCTGCTCTTCGACTTCCCTCCTGGAAGTTCTCGATGTGACTCCTTCTGAGTCTTGATTTCCCTCTTGGAAATCCTTCTGTCGATGTCGAGATGCCCCCTACTCTGATCGTTTGTGCAACTGCATCACTGATACAAATTTCTCGGCTAAACCCTCGGTAACAACACCCTCCTCATTGGCCTTGCCCTATTAGGTATTGTTGCGACTACAGTACCCCACCAGCTCCACTCTGCAACTTTCCCACAGCCTCCTAAACCCCAGCAACCTAAAGGTGAGAGCTCCTAGGCTCTGCGCGATCCCAACACCAGCAACTCGGCCTCCTCAGCCAATTGCGTCAGCCCTCCTAGCTTCTGCATGGCTCTGTGTGAGCCTCCCTTTGCCTCCCTTAGCCTCTGTGTTGCCTCTTCCTGGCTCACCCTCGATGATGCAGGCACGGCGTCACCCTTCCCTTGTTGTTGCTCTGCTAGGAACAACTTCTGTCACTTGGGATAATTGTTTTTTGCTGCTATTGCTCCGCTCGGCTGATGTCCTCAATTCTCTTGTGATCCGCAACCACGCTCTGATACCATGTTGAAGTTTCTAAATCTACCAGTTAGAAACCCTCCATGCACTTTACTGATTTATTCCTACCTACTTGTTCCGTTACTTAACAAGTTATTTACAATGTAAATACTAAATACTGAAAATAAACACTAGTGCATGCTCAACATATTACAGATCATCAACTGAAGGAAACAGAAACAAGCACACAAAATGACACCGTTATTTTTGGACCAATGTTCCCGGAAAAGCCCAATGCGGGAAAAACGGTGCAACTATCTGAGGGTTTTCTTATTAAGCAGTTTTAGAGTACAATCTGGGTGCCAAATCCGGCTTACCCAACAGAGAATGCCCTTGGAAGTAGTACCTCTCAGTCTGAGATAGATGTCTCGGCTGAAACCCTGGATAAACCCTCTGGCAGCTCCTCAGGTCCAATCTACCCCAAAAACCCCAATGTCTGCCTCTCTGGACTGTGTCAGCCTCTCTCTGCCTAGCATTGGCCCTGCGCCATCCTGAATAGGCCTATGTCAACCTTCTGGCCCTCTGCATCAGCTATTCCAGCCTCTCTAAAACACTGCGCAACTCCTGGCTGCCTTTGTGTGGCCCTGCATGAACCTTGGCTGCTACTACGTCACTCTCTCTGGCTCCTGCGCTAATCTCCTGGCACTATCTCTGCCTCTCTGTCTCTCTGTACTCACTTCCCCTCAGCTGCAACTCCGACCACTGATTCTATCAAACCCCGCTCTAGAGAATAAAATGACTGATCATTTGGTGTATTCTCCAAGTGACCCTCAAGCCTACTCTTACACTTTTCTCGTTGACATATCAACAGTCGAGATTAAGTCCCTAATCGATGGCTAAGATTAGATCTGGCTTGATCCATGTCTTTTGCACCATTCTAACACATTTTTATATTAGTTCACATTAATATTTTAATTTCCCAAAGATTAGACTTAGGGACTCCATTAAAAATATTAATTATTTTAATATCTCCCAAACTGTTTAGAATCTGCCCAAACCCTTTCTGGGTATTGGAGATCTCATGTGCCCTAACCTCTCCACCAAATTTCGTGCCTAGAGCACATCCGATGCTACCCCAAATCAACAGGATGCAATGCGGATGCAGTGCTGGGAGGATGGACCAGCAGCAGCATGGATGCAGAGGGAGATGTCGTATGGATGCAGCAGTGCAAAGGATGTTGGGCAGGGAGGCCTAGCATCAACACAAGTACCGGTGCTGGATAATCAGTGTGATGCTCAGTAAGAAGTATTACTAGAGCACAATCCTCGCTAAGAGGGAGCGTTGATTTGAGGTAGCATCAGGTGTGCTATAGCCATGAAAATTGGCGTAGAGGCTAAAGCACATGAGATCTCTAAGACCCATAAATGGTCTGGGCAATTTCTAACCGGTTTGGGAGATATTAAAATAATTAGTATTTTTAATGGAGTTCCTAAGTCTAAACTTAGAAAAAAAATATATTAATGGGTATTAATATAAAATCGGGTTAGAAGGTTCCAAAAGTCATGGATCAAGCCAAATCTAATCTTAGCAATTGATTAGAGATTTAATCTCGGTCGTTGACGGACCAATGAGAAAGGTATAAGAAGAGGCTTGAGGGTCAGTTGGAAAACACACCAAAGTGATCAGTCATTCATTTTGTTAGAGCGGGGTTGCTAAGCAAAGTTGAATCAGTGATCAACAGTAATGGGCAGTGAGTACGAGGCAGAGAGATGGGGACAATACTGGGAGACCAGCACAGAAGCGGAAAGAGCCAAAGCAGCAATCAGTCCAGGCTACGCAGATCCCAGCAGAGGCAACGCAAAGCCCAGAGAAACTGCCTCATCCACACAAAGGGCAGAGGGAGTGACGCAAAGGTTCCCAGAGGCTACACAGTGCCTCAGAGGGCTGACGCAGGGAGTCCTAGGGCTGACGCAGGTCAAAAGGAGGCTGAAGCAGAGGCTAGAAGGGCCAGTGTTGAGCTTCAGTTGTGCCGGAGAGGGTTTCATGCGATAGGTTTTCTGAATACCTGTTTCTAGATATAGAGGTATTGTTGCCATGTATTTTTCTCTGTCGGGTGAGCCGGTTTAGGCACCAGTTGTACTCAGATAGACTGCATAATAATATAACCCTCTGAATAGCTCCACCGGTTTTCCCGCATTGGGTTTTTCCTGCGACATTGGTCCAAAATAATAGTGTCACTTGTGTGCTTGTTTTGTTTCAGTTTATGATCTATAGATGTTGATATTGTACTTGTGTTTATTTTCAGTATTTACATGGTAAATAACTTGTTAAGCAATTAAACAAGTAGGTGAAATAAACCAGATAGTATAGGAAGAATTTCTAACGGGTTACACTTAGAAATTCCAACATCTGTGACTTGTCTTCTTGGTGGCTAGCATGCGCACTACTCCCGCCGCCTCTCTACTGGTCCAGCACCGACCTTGACCACCAATTGCAATCTGCCCAACTCCCTGCACACAAGTCTACTTGACTGAATCTTTTTCTCCATTGATCATGCTCGACTGCACAGTTGAACTGCTAGCCGGTTGGTCTCTTTGTTGGCCCCAACCTGTTTCGTCCCCTTGGCCCTGCTCAAACATGTTGTTTCCTTCTACCTAACTTGATCTCTACCCATGTCGACTGATGTTTCTTTGGTCGGCTAGTCTGCGGCTTGGCTGTAGTAGTGGCTTCCCCCGCCATTGCTGCTGACGGCTATGCTGATCAGCCATCCAACTTTTTTATTTAAAAAAAAAAAGCTCCCCGTTGTTTTTTTTCTTGCTTCTTTTAATTTTTTTTTAATCGGATTTTTTTCAACTATATAAAATTTCACATGTAAAAGAAATTCCTCTCGGCCATAAAAAAATTTCGTTGGTGTGATCCAAGCCAACCTGCCTTTAGCGATCCAGTATGAACCTGACTTCCTGTGATTCCAGGATTGATTCAAAGAATCTGCTCTGACACCATGTTAAATTTCCATGCAACTTTGTAACTACTTAGATGAATAACTGAAAACAGAAACTAGTTTACTTTCACCAAGATATAAAGTTTCTTAACAATTCATAAGCAGTAGAATAGAAAAATAGAGATAAAAATACATCACACAATTGACACACTTTTCTCAGGAAACCGAACAAGGAAAACTTGCTTGCTTGATGTGCCTATTTTATTATTTTTTCTTGAGCACTTGGATCTATTACAAGGTAATCTATCTCTTTGAGAAAGTTTTTTGATTCTCTCTAAAATATTAGCTGATACAATTGATCTTGGCCTGCCTTGATCACTACTTGATCTCAATTCCTGCACACAATTCTTCCTATGTTGCCTCCTTGACTTGCTCTCTTCTTGTTGATCATGCACACTTGTGACTTCCTACTCCTTAGGACGCAACCTTTGTGCACAATCTCCTAAATACTTGTGTGCTTGTGATCTCCTATTCATTAGGACACAATTCTTGTGCTCTCCACAATCAAGCCTCCTCTCACAAACTTGTGAGTTGTCTTGTCACACAAACCTTTGTGCACAAAACCTATATTTTAATTGTACATTTGTCCTCTCTTTATGGTTGAACTTTGACCCATGCAACGAGGCCCAACTTAATTTAGAACTCAATCTCTGATAGCGAGTTAACTAAGAGTGTTACTCGCTCTCCTTCCAATCATCACTGGAGTTGTTAACTCATGCTCTCTCCAATCAACATTAGAGATCAAACTCGCTCTTCCTTCATTCAAGGCTGAAAATTAACTTGCTCTAGCTGAACTGCTAAATGCAACCTCATTCTATAGTTAAACTAATGAAGACTTTCACTTAACTGAAGCTCCAACTCTACGCATGCTAACATGATTATTATTCCAATAAACTGGAAATAACTCATCTTAATTGAAGTTTAATGCCTGAGGACAATTTAATGTCTTCACTAGCTAAGGCACAAGCCAAAAGACCTTGCTTGCTACATTCAATAGATGGCCCTGAGAAGCAGGCTTCTCCCTCCATCCTAGCCTAATCTATCTATGATAGGCTCAACCCTTGGATCTCGAAGCTGTAGAGAATTGCAGGTCTGATAATTTCCTCCATGAGGTAGAGTTTCGACGAGATGTCTTGAAACTAAATCTAGAAGCATTGTCTCTCAATGAGGGCCAGGGAACTATACCCTTTATTGAGTTGAGGAGAAAGGTCTACAACATACCAAAACGATGTCCCATGAACTGCACTCCCAAGTGTAAGTGGCAGTGATCTCATTCTTCGCTCCCCAATAATAGAAATGTAAGTCTATAAAGTCCTTGTTGGATGTTATCCTTTAAAGTCCCTATGAACACATCAATCATATGAATTGAAGATCAAGACCTTGGTCTTACCCATAGTTTTAAAAACCAATCTTGCTAACCAGTTACCAGTCTAATCGGTTGGTTAGCAAGCCCACTGGTCGAAACTGGCCAAAAAACCTGGTTCATTAGCCCATTTCTCCTTTGTTTTGCCCTAACCAGTGCTAACCGGCCGGTTAGAGGCACGCCCACCGTAAAGTTAAAAAAGCGGAATTCTGACTATGTTTTAGGGGTTTTGGGGGGAAACTAAGGGTGTTTTCCCTCCAAAAACACCCTCTCAAAGCCTTTAAGAGGCCCCTCTCACTCTCATTTGTCTCACACAACTGATTTGGAGTGTTTGTGAGTTTGTTTGTGAGCTTGGAGAGTGTTGAGTTTTTGCTCAAGTAGTCATCTTGGAGTTGGAGTTGGAGCTATTTTGGAGATAGTGTGTAGCTGTCAATGGAGTTGGCATTTCCAGGTAGTCATCATGCCTCCAAAAGCTAGAGATACTGCATGGGCTCATTGTGATATGATTGATGGAAAAATGGTCTGCAAATATTGCCAAAAATCCATTCAAGGAGGGGGTATTAATAGGTTCAAGAAACACTTGGTTGGGATAGGAGGCTATGTAAAGCCATGTGGAGCACCAAATGAAATAATAGGGCATATTAGGGCAGAATACCTTCAGAAGTTTGAGACTCAAGTCACTGAACCAATAGAGAAGTTTGTGGCTGCAAAGTTGGGGAGTCGAGACTCAACCAACTGAGTTTGATCATGATGACTCATGAGAAGTTTCAAGTGATAATGTTGATCACTATTATAGTATTATCATATATGTAGACTGGAGTCTTGTAGTAGGCCACTGGCCCCATAGTTTGTAGGCTTTGTTTTTGCACTCTAGAGGCCATTTAGAGCCTCATTGCTTATGTATTTTGTCGATGATATGTATTGCACTCGGTGCCATTTTGATATATTCACCTTTACATGGTATATAAATGAGCAACCTTTGCATATTTTGTCTCTATTGGCTTGGAATCATGGTTTTAAATCTTAAAAATAGTTTTTGTCATTAAAAAATAATTATTTAATGTATTTTTCTAAAACCGGTTCATTTAGACCAAACCAGTCTCGGTTAGACCGGCTCCGGTCAGTAAACCAGTTCATTAGGTGGACTGGTCCGGTCACCGGTTCCGGTTTTAAAAACATTGGTCTTACCCAGGTTGACCATTTGTTGTCGAAGGTCACAAAAGCTAGCTAGTGCTATCTCTACAAGTCCTCGAGAATGCAGGCCAAAAAGTCCAAGTCGTCGACGAATATGATAAGAGAAACCTACACTTCATGTAGAAGACAACCAACCCCTTTCAAGATATGTTCATGGAGGTAGGACTATAGCTCATCAATATAGATCCTGAAGAGGGTTGGAAAGAGGGGGCACCCTTGTTTTACCCCGATGGTACTCCATATGAAGTAGGAAATGTTGTGTAATATCCTGAGTCATCCCAAAACTAACTTGTACAATCTCATGATAGTTGTTAGGAGGGTCTCAAATATTCCAATGTCACAGAGTCTCTAGAATAACGCCTCCCTTGAAACTATGTCAAATGCTTTTTGGAAGTCTACAAAGCAATTGTAGACCTTTGATGAGTGATGATGAGCCTCCGCAATAATGGCTCAGATTGTGAATATGTGATCAATCGTCTAGTAGTTTGGGTGGAAACCTACTTGTCCTCTAGCCCTAAGGTTTCGGCCCTCTAGCTCCTCAGAAGACCACTGGTGTATGACTACGACATAAATCTTGGAGAATGTAAAACCCATGATGATAATAGATGGTTGTTCCAATCAAAGTTACTCCACGATTTGTGGATTGGATGAATCATGTGTCTTGTGCAGGAGGAGGGGAAGTCTAAACATACAACATGGTTAAATAAATCAGAAATATAGGACTCAAGAGATTGGATGCCATGTTTGAAGAATTTTTCCTAATGGCTTTCCTCATCTGTTGCTCTATTGATACTCATGGCTCTAACTACTCTCCTAATGTCCCGCTCAGAGAAAAGGTGGCATAAGGAGGGAGGAGAAGAGATATGGGTGGGTGATTGCCCAAGAATGTTTAAAAGGAGGTTGTGTGGCAGAAAATGGATTGTGGGTCAATATCAAGCGAGATGGAGTGGTGTCGAGGAAAATGGGCACACCAAAAGGTTTCGGAGAATGGAGAAGGGCTCACAAAGTTCCCATCTCCTCCAAGAGAGAAATGTTCACTTTTTGCAGCAGAAGAATTTATGGTATGCTTTGTGAAGGCGAGTGGATGAAGATGGATCATGTGTGTGGGTGAGAAGACCATGACTGGCTATGGCATAGTCCACTACACCAGCACCAATGCCATGGGGATGTTGAAATTATATGGCAAGTACAGTGGAATACAACTTTTTTCCTGATAATTACTTCCTAATGATTTTCAAACAATAATTTTTATGCCATTTCTATCATTAAATAATTATACTTAGGAAATATCAACAGTGACTGCAATGAAAATAATAAAGATCATAGAAAGACAACCATGCACAATAGACACAAATTTTCACCTAGGAAACCCAACCTTGGGAGAAAACCCAACAATCTTTCCTTGGAGACAAATTGTGTTTCGAAAAGTCAGAAATTTTTCTAGAAATCCATGCCAAATATCTACGCCAAAATACCAGTCAGACCTGGTCAAATTTCCTGTGGTCAATGTCTATAGTCAAACCATTCAAAACTCATACGCGCGGCTAGTCAAGCTACCAGTAAAACTCATCCTTCTCTCACGTGTGGATGTCAAAATCCTCAATCTGGAATCCCTAATGCAGCAACTGATGATATTTCTCCTACTTGATAATTTACATGAACAAGTTATTTGCAGTTTTCTATGGCAAACATTGAAATACATACACTACAACCTACACCATTTAAAATAATATGTCAAAACAAGAAACTGAACAAGAGAAAGATACAACACAAACAACACAGTTGTTTTTGGACAAATGTCCCTGGAAAAACCCAATGCGGGAAAAACGGTGTAATAGATCTAAGGGTTTTTATTATTAAGAAAAAGTTATTTATGAATACAACCTTTGGATGCCTTGCTGGAAATCCAGTACAAAGAATATCACTCGAAAGAAGAAATTAGTGAGATTACCTCACTCTACACTGCAAGTCCCGACTAATCCGACAACTGAACCAATGAGTCCCTAGCTACTTCTGTGTTGCCCCTACGCAGTCACTGCATGGCCCTGCATCACAGCCTCTAAGGCCCTGCATCACCTCTTTGCTAGATCGATTTACTCTTAGGAGTTGACTCTAGCCCTCCTAGCTCAGAACGTCAAACCCCCAGTAAATCTCTGACTTCTACGTGAAGGCTCTAGGCTGCTCTACGTGAGCCCTTCCTGGCTCTGCGTCACCCTCTCTGGGCACTGCGTTGCCTCCTTTGTGTGTCTCTGCCCCTCAACTGAGTATTCTTGGCTCCGGAGAAGATACTCCAGCTAAAACTCTCTTTGCCCCTCTCTACGTGATCACTACGAAATCATTGCGCTGCTCTAGCTTCAACAATTCGATCAGACTTATCAACTCTCTCTGTGTGTTCTCCAAGTGCCCATCAAGCCTTCGCTTAAAATCCCCTCGTTGATTAATCAATGGACCAGATTAGATCTTAATCAATGGCTAGGATCCTATTGACTTGATCTCCGCTTTCTTCTAGAAGTTTCACCCACAGTTTAGATTAATACCTATTAATTATTTTAATTTCCTAAGTTTAGACTTAGGTTCCCATTCAAAATAATTAACTATTTTAATAAAACTGTCTCTGGGGGGGATTTCCCAAAACGATTTCTGGGTATTGGAGAATGCATGTGTTTAAGCCTCCCTCAAAATTTGAGACTTAGATAAAATCCGATGCTACCAGAAATCAGCACCCCCTCTTAGCGAGGAATGTTTTCTAAGAATGCAACATACTGAAGCATTACTCTGTTCTGTAACATCTCATTCTGCATTGCTGATGTCTGAAATCCTGTCCACC
Organism: Pinus taeda; assembly: GCA_000404065.3. Lineage (NCBI taxonomy): Eukaryota > Viridiplantae > Streptophyta > Pinopsida > Pinales > Pinaceae > Pinus > Pinus taeda. The sequence continues at coordinate 28,460 of APFE031039825.1, forward strand.
AGCTACTACACAAATCAATTGCATCTGTACTGCTATTGCCCCTGCCACTGTCAACACTGCATCCGTACTGCAACTCCCTCTGAGGATTGCATCCATGTTGGTGGCACTGCCACTACCAACTGAATCTTCACTGCAACCTTCTCCAATTGTTGTTGCTACTGCACCAGCAACGGAAAAGCACCCAAAATTACTGCATTGGTGTTTAGTATGATGCATCTCGTTGTTGAAGTCTGACTGCTGCTAGTCTCGACGTTGACCCTCTGAAGCTTATGCGCTACTGCTGACCTCTGCTCTATGCCAACTGCACTCTTGCCAACTTTTCTCTGCTCTTCTCAGTGTCTGACACTACTAGCCACTGCTGCCAACTTTGCTTTGCGCTACTCAGACTCTGGCACTACTAGCCACTACAACTATCACTCTGACACTCTTTTGCACCAACTTACACTGGTCCATCCTGCTACTACTGATTTGGGCTCATGTAGCAAGGTATTGATCCGAGAGGTGGACTCCTCAAGGATCTTGCCCAACTTATAGCTCTCTGGGGCTACAACTCCAGATCACCCCACCTCACCCCTGGAGGTATGGCTGCCAACATGATGAAATATGATATACTCATACTACGGCTGCTACTGCTCTGCTAATGCTTCTGCACTACTGCAATAATGATTCAAATCTCCCCAAATCCAGAAGGACTAGCCTCCTTAGGGTTGCTCCCTTTGAAACTAGACTCCCTCTGAGTCTCGATATCCTTATGGGAAATCTCTCTACTCCCTCTTGGCAACTCACATAGTCCTTCTACACTGGAAACTGGACTGCGAAGCTCTGCACCAGGAATCTCCTCGATGGAACTACACCTGCATACTGCAATTGGGCAATTCACACTGCCTCTGTCACTAAACTCTAGATCTACAACTATCCTCCAGAAACTGACTGCAACTAGTTATGAAATTGTCATTTGAAAGACTAGTTGCGTCTATTGACATTGTGATTGTCCTGCTACTGATTTTGTTAGGCTCCTGTAGCAAGGATACTGATCCATGTGAGAAATATGTAGCAACTGGATCTAATTTGCTGCTCTTCCATGGATTCTGCCCATCCGTGGCCATCTCTGCAAAAATGTCGAATTGCCTCCTCTCTCCTCTACGTTGTTGTTGGGCTAGCCTACGAACTCCCTACTGGAGTTAGCAGATTTGTTGCCCCTTGCTGTGACTCAGCAATTGAGAATTCGAATTCCCTGGTTGGGAATTCTCTAAGGAAGAAATTCCCTTAGTGTGTCTCCTTCTCTCCCACTAACGCTATTCTCCCAACAAATGCTGCAAAATATCTGCATCCCAACTAAAGATTTGCTCTACAAGGAAAACACATTGTTGGTTCCAATGTTACTTGGGAGCGGGAGCGAAAGCGAGGAGCGAGAGCGAAAGCGGGAGCGGGAGCGAAAGCGAGGAGCGAGAGCGAAAACAGGAGCGGGAGCGACATTTTCAGAAGCTCCCGGTTTGGGAGCGAATCCTAGAGCAATTTTTTAAAATATATATATATAATATTATTATTTATTATTAATTTGATATATATGTCAAAAAAACGATAGAATGATGAATTAGATATAAAAAACATAAAAAAAAACATAGATTGATCATTGAACCATATCACATCAATCATCTGGAAGTTATAATCTTCATCAACCATGTCCACAAGTTAGTAACATACATATTACAACTGCAACATATTGAGTCTCGTGAATCATGATTCATCAAATTCAATCTTAAAGTTTCAACTTCAAGCTTTTAAAATTGAAAATTCAATATATAACATTTATCATCATTGATCACCAAAGTTGTACTTGTAAGCTAAGTTTAACCATTACAAGAAATAATATCTTAGATATTTCTAAGTTCTAACTTCTAACTGTTAACATGAAATGAAATGTTATAAAATGAAACATGAGTAATGAAATGAAACAACTTTAGTCTTTCACGAAGCATCATATTCATAATTCACAATCATTACCAATGAGTTATAATTGCCAACTTCAAACTTCAAATTTTCATTGTCACAGTCATATATTGTTTACAAAAAATATCATTATGATATGAAAGAGTCAAGAGTCAACAGTTAAGGACTCAAGACTCAACAGTTATGAAAACTAATAGAAACTAGAAAAGACAAGTAAACTGTAAATCTACATGTGGCCCTTGCCACGAGAGTTTCCAGGAGTATAAGCAGGTCGTGATGGTCTTCTAGGAGTCTCCCGCACAAACCGACGACCAAAACTAGAAGGCACATGCCCTCCACATGAGGGTGTAGATGGAGGTGGCAATAGCAAAGGAACAAGACTTGGAACTCGAGTACTGCTACTGGATGGTGGAGATGGCATGGCTGCTGCAGTTGCTTCATCTTCATCCCTTGTAAGTTCCTCTTCCAGTTCTTCAAGATGTATAGTGCCATCCTCCAAATTGTCTTCCTCTGGGTGGCTGTCCCAAATTTTATACATGTGGCCCTTGCCACGAGAGTTTCCAAGAGTTTAAGCAGGTCGTGGTGGTCTTTTAGGAGTCTCCCGCACAAACCGACGACCAAAACTAGAAGGCACATGCCCTCCACGTGAGGGTGTAGATGGAGGTGGAGACAGCAAAGGAACAAGACTTGGAACTCGAGCACTGCTACTGGATGGTGGAGATGGCATGGCTGCTGCAGTTGCTTCATCTTCATCCCTTGTAAGTTCCTCTTCCAGTTCTTCAAGATGTATAGTGCCATCCTCCAAATTGTCTTCCTCTAGGTTGCTATCCCAAATTTTATATGTGGGATCCTCATAAGCCCGATCACAGTAATGACTCAACAACCTCAAGTTGTAGTGCACATAAACCAAGCTTTCTGCCCAGTTTTCATTGAGTCTGTTTCTTTTCACGTTATGTATGAAGTTGTAGGTGCTCCAACACCTCTCTGTAGAAGAAGTATTTACAACCTATGATAGAACTTTTTTGTCAATTTTGGCAAAAGTCCTTGGCCGCCATATGTTTCCCGCCATGTGAGAGAATCAAATCTATCTCTGTCTTCCATTGCAGGGAAGTTACCAAACAAACCAGTGCCACTGAAGTATTTTCCTATTTCAAGGCGCACAGCTGCACATTCCTCCCTGTCAGGTATCAACTTTTCTAATGCTTGTAAATATCCACTAGTTACCTCTGCATCTAAATGGGGTTTGGTCCTAATCCCACCCCCTGGTGCAGGTTGGCCCAACCAAGATGTAGAGTAGTATTTTGGCGTAAGGATATATGCCAAGCAATCGTACAAGATTAAGTCTATTCCACCGTTCACACACACAATCATGAATTAGTTTGTACAAGTCGAGATCTCTGTTATGGACAGTATCTTTTATTTGCCCCAACATGGTATCCATCTGCTCATACACCTCGCCAATCACTGGTTTATCTATATCTGCAAACCGAATCATGTGATAAATGGGCTTGGTGAAATCCAATACTTGCCTCACACTTGTCCAAAACTGACCATCAAGAGCGGCCTCCTCCACCAATTCAAAACCTCGCCTGTCAGCTGCATTTGTAGCCCTTTCCTTTAATACCTGCCAATGTGGACTTGATACCATGCTAGCCAATGACTCTTTTACCTTCAAAAGGCGCCTGAATGTGAGGTAATAGCTACCAAATCTGGTCTTCACAATCTTCAACAACTCCAATCTTGAGTGACAGCGGAAAAGGCCATGGGTATTGCTATGATTTGTTATAAATTTTATCATTTGTTTGCCTTTCTTGTACAAATCACCAATCCATTTGTATTGTGCATTTTTGTTCTTGACAACATCATGCATCAGAAGATTCAATGTGTGAACCAAACATCCAGACCAAAATATGTTGGGGTATTTATCCTCAATAATTTCTCCCGCCACCTTACAATTAGGAGCATTATCAGTGATGACTTGGATGACATTGTATAGCCCCATACAGTCAATTGTTTCAAGTAATGCTTCTGCAATGTTGATGGCGGTCTTGAACTTGTCTGAGTAATCATGTGTAGTTAGAAAGATGGCACCACTAACAGACACAGCAAGAACACTTATCAATGGCTTGCCTTTTACATTTGTCCATCCATCAGATACAATCGACACCCCATGGTCAGTCCAACAACTTGTCATTCTATTCAAAGAATGTGATATTTTTGCTTTTTCATGATTAAAGCCAACAGTTCTTGCCTTGTCATACCTAGGGCTCTTGTATCCTTTAGGGGCATCATTTATGGCAGAAACCATTTCGTGCCAATAAGGTGAGCGAAAAACATTGAATGGTATCCCACATGCATAGAGAAACCTGTAAACCTTTGAATCCACATCATTCCTACACCTCTCATCAAGGAAATCTGATATGGTTCTATGCCTTAAAGTTGATGACCCTGTGCCTCCATATCCACTGCCTTGGGAGGATGCGGAAGGAGTTCTTTGTGCTTGTGATTGTGAGCTTGGTTCAAAGAAACCCCTTGATTTTTTATATTTGTATTGGGCTTCCTCCCCTTCCCTTGTGTATTTGTCTCTATCTGCTGCTGACACAGCTGCACAAGTTTTGATTCCTATTTGTTTATCTCCATCCCATGGCCTTTTGCCGCAGAGGTGTTTTCTGGCACGGGTGTATGAACCTATGTAATTATTGTTGCAATGGGGGCAATGAAATTTAGTGGTTCCACCCCCTTTCCCTCCTTCAGGCCTGTTAACATATTTCCACAATGGGGTTTGGTCTTGTTCAGATTTTTGAGAGTCATGTTCACCCTCTTCCAGCTCCTCCTCGCCGGAGTTTTCATCAAATCCACTTTCTCCAGCTTCTTCATCCCCCTCTTCATTTTGGCCCCTCCGTTTCCTACTCTCCAGCACCATAATAACCGTAAAAGGGACCAAGAAGAGGAAAATGCCAAGAAACATAGTGAGGTCCATGATGTTTGATATTTGTAGGCTTTTGAATCTGCAAAATTTAATGGGAATGGGAATGGGAATATGAATGAGAAAATTAATTTAATTAATTTAGATTAATTAACTGAATTTATTTAGATTCATGATTTTTTTACTAAATAAACTAAACTAAACTAAATTAAACGAACTAAAATAAACTAAATTACTAAATTACTACCTAACTAAGGTTTAAAATGCTAAATTACTAAATTACTACCTAACTAAGGTTTAAAATGCTAAATTACTAAGTTACTAACCTCCTTGCAAGCTTGCTCCTTGCTCCTCGGCACTCACTTCTCGCTTCTCCTCGCTCCTTTGCTCAATCTCCTTTGCTCTCCTCAACTCATTCAAGTGACAATGAAATATTTTTTTTCCCCCCAAGTCATTTTAAAACAATTTTTTTTTTAAATGAAATTTTTTCGCGTCCGCGGAAATTTTTTCATGTGAATCGCTCCCGGCGTCGCGCGCGTCGCTCCCGGAGCGAAAATTAAAATCTCGGGAGCGATCGCTCCTGATCGCTCCTGAGCTTTAATTTTCGCTCCTGGAGCAATGCTCCCGATTTTGGCAGGGAGCGGAAATTTTTTTAATGGGAGCGCGCTCCCGCCCGGAGCGCGGATTGGGAGCGGGTTCAAAAGGGGGGGGAGCGCTGCCCCGCAACTCTGGTTGGTTCTGCCTCTAGAAGTTTTCGAACCGGAAATTGAATTTCTTTGTTGACTCTCTCAAAGAAATCGATTTCTCCTCAGACTTCGCCCTTCAAGCCTTCAAACTGCGCTGCCACATGGGGTTTCGAATTGTTTACTCCGCAAGAATTTTGAACTCCCTCTTCCTTTCTACTTCTGAGCTCTTCCACTTACGATCTGTGCTCTGTTACCATGTGAAAATTCCTCAACCCGGAATCCCTACTTCAGCAACTGATGATATTTCTCATACTTGATAATTTACATGACCAAGTTATTTGCAGTTTTATATGGAAAACACTGAAATACATACACTACAGCCTACACCATTTAAAATAATATGTCTAAACAAGAAATGGAACAAGAGAAAGATACAACACAAATGACACAATTGTTTTTGGACAAATGTCCTCAGAAAAACCCAATGCAAGAAAACCGGTGCAGCAGATCTGAGGGTTTTTATTATTAAGAAGTTATTTTTTAATACAACCTCTGGATTCCTTGTTGGCAATCCACTACAGAGAATATCACTCGGCAGAAGAAATTAGTGAGATTACCTCACTCTACACTAAAAGCCCTGGCTAATCCGACAGCTAAACCAACAAGTCCCCAGCTACTTCTACACTGCCCCTACGCAATCACTACGTGGACTTGCATCACAGCTTCTAAGGCCCTGCTTCACCTCTTTGTTGGATCGATTTGATCTCAGAAGCTGACTCCAGCCCTCCCAGCTCAGAATGTCAAATCCCCAACAAATCTTTGACTTTTGCATGAAGGCATTGTGCTGCTCTGCGTGAGCCCTTCCTGGCTTTGCGTCACCCTCTCTAGGCACTGTGTTGCCTCCTTTGTGTGTCTCTCTGCCTCTCTGCTGAGTATTCTTAGCTCCGGAGAAGATACTCCAACCAAAACTTTCTCTGCCCCTCTCTGCGTGATCACTACAAAATCACTGCGCTGCTCTAGCTTCAGCAATTTGATCTAACTGATCAACTCTCTTTGTGTGTTCTCCAAGTGCCCATCAAGCCTTCTCTTATAATCCCGTCGTTGATCAATGAACGGCCTAGATTAGATCCTAATCAATGGCTAGGATCTAAGTCACCTGACACGGGAATTCGGGATTCGTAGGATTCGGGGATTCGAGTGTCGGATTCGAACACGTTGACCCCCTAGAACAGGACACGTAGGATTCGTTATATATTATTTTATTAAATATATATATATATATATATATATATATATATATATATATTAAAAATGATATTTCTTACACAAATTCTAATTAATGATACAAATTCATTGATTTCAAACATAGATCTTTATCTATAGCATGCATGGTACATACCAAATTCAAATACATGTCAATTCTCACATAAATTATGATTCATAATTCATAAATGAACGACAACTTCCAACTACAAGATAGTAAGATAAAGACACTGAGAACTGTAGTTTTCTCATTAAGTCATCAAATCAAAATGTGTTACATAGGTAGTGTTGGTGCAATGCCAATGGCAAATAGAAATAGAAAATATAAAACAACTACAGTCTACAGGTATACAAGCCTCAAGGCAATAGGTAGTCATCAATCCTCAGAGTCATCATCAGAATCAGCATCAATGTCCTCATCATCATGGCCACCACTACTCTCCTTTGCATCCTCCTCCTCCCCTGTATCCATAGTCGCCTCTGCATCTGCTGGTGAGGAGAATGACCCCTCTAAGTCATCAAATCTAACAGGCTCTAGCACTGGATCATTGAGATCCATGTTGGCCAATGCTAACTCAACACTGTTGGCCAATGCTAACTCAACACTGTTGTCCAGACCCATATCATCAAGAAAGACATCCCACATCTTTGTCTTTCCCCTCAACCACTCTTCCCTCTACCTGTAAATAAGACGAAGGTTGGTGTGCACATACACCATTGTCTCTGCCCTGGACTGCTCAAGCCTGCTCTTCTTCACACTACAAATTCCCATATGTGCTCCAATTCCTTTCGCAACAAGAGGACGAGGTCACCTGAGAGAGGAGCCTCATGGCTAACTGCTGAAGAGGAGGGCTTGTTGCCCCATGATTTGCCCACCAAGAATAGGGCTTCTTAGCCCCCCTATCTCTAATCACATCATATCCTGCAAATCAACCAGTGCCAGTGGAAAACTCTGCAAAGGCATCCTCCACCTCATTAAGCAATGCTCTATCCTGAAAATCCTACTTGAATGCATCTTTCCTCCCCTGTGAGATTTCACCATCCATGTGAGGAGGGAATCTGCAGGAAGGTCCACCATTCAACCACTCAAGGCTATAGTATTTTGGATTCAATGAGTGAGCCAAACAATGTAAAGGTGTACAATTCTTGTCCCATCTGCTGACAAGAATATCCTGTATAGTATCACAGAAGGCCTCTAGTGATGTCTCATACCCAAGGCACTCACTTTATAGAATAATGCTCCTCACAGACTCAATCATGGAATCCCATCCCTCATAAACCTCTCCTAGGATGGATTTGTCTGTATCTGCAAATTGAAGCAAAGAAATGATAGGGTCCATGATTCGAATAATTAGATCTACCCTCCCCCACCAAGCATCATCTAGCACTGTGTCCTTCACTCTTTTAGAGGCTACCTGATCTATCTTTGTCCAAAAAGACCAAAACTCAGAAATAACCTTGGACCCAAGAGCAGTCTTGACTTCCCTCAACCTCTTCAACATCATGAATGAATAGGCAAACCGTGAATCAACAATCTTCAACAATGATAGATTGGTGTACTCCTTGTAGATAGTGAGGGCATTTGTATGCTTTTGCATAAAGTTACGGATATGTCGTGCATCCTCAATAATGTTACCAATCCAAAGCACATCAGAAGAAATGGATTTAAGTGCTAAGTTCAATGAATGGACAATGCAAGGTGTCCAAAATACTTGCGGATATTTAGCTTCCACAATCATGCCAGCAACCTCACAAACAAGTGCATTATCTGTAATGATTTGCACACAAGAATCAACACCTACATCTTCAATAACTTTAATAAATAACTCACCAATAAATTGTGCATCCTTGTATTCTCCAAGTGTATCCACTGCTTTCAAGAAAACTGGACCATTCAAGGAAGACACCATAAAGTTGATGATTGGGTGTTGTGTTGGATTTGTCCATCCATAAAAAACAATGCTAACCCCAGATGTTGGCCATGATGCTACAATAGGCTCAAGCATTTTTTGCACCTCTTCTTTTGCCTTCGTCAATAATGTGGTTCTAAGCTTCTCTGAACCAGGAGGCACATACCATGATGGAGACCCGTGAGTTAGAGCTTGACACATCCCAATAAATAAAGGTGAGCGTGCAACATTAAATGACATGAAGTTTTGATAGAAAAAGAAGGCAATGGTGAGATCAAGCTCTTTCCGTTTCTCTTTTTGAAAAATCTTGTCCATTGGACCAAGTGTAATTTCTCTTCTTTTTGCTGCTTGTCCCCCAATAGAACTCTCAAATGGAAATTTGGCGGTGCCTTTCTTCAAAAATGGAAGGGGGTCTTCATTCTTGGTTTTTCTTGATTTTGCAGCCACATTTTCCATACCAATAGTGGACTCCTTTTCCATTTCTTTCCTCTTTTGTAAAGAAACAACTTTACAAGCTGCAATCCCACAGCCCGGTAAAGCCAACAAATGGCCTTTCACATGGAAATATGTGCTTTGAAAGCAATGTGGCAAAAGTTGCATCTCCATTGCACATTGCCTCCTCCCTTCCCCTTGGTGCTTGTCCCATCCTCTCTTGTGACATATTTCCTCAAGGGATATTTCTCAATGTTGTCTTTAGGTCCTCCTTCCTCAATGTTACTTGCAGCAAACTTTGATGATATTGGGGGAGGAGGGGCAGCTCCAATGGAGACATTCTTCCCCTTCCTTTGCCCCCTAACTGTTGCCTTTGATTGAGCCATGAATACTGTAAAAAAAATGAACAAAACATGCACAAATTTATAAACAAAAAATCATATACAAACTGTTGTAATAGAATAAGAAATGCAAAAAAATGGAGCTGAAATGCACTTACCTGGTGCTTGAATCTCCTTGTCGAATGCTCTACTCCCTTAGCTCCTTGCTCCAAACCCTTAGCTCCTTGCCCACAGCTCAAACTATGCAAAATGAAATGAGAAATAAGGTGAACGATAAAAAGAACAGCGTGTTTTTAACCCGCGAAAGTCATATTCTTGGGATTCAAATCCTAGAATCAGGATTCGATGTGTCGGCACTTCGAATCCTGTTCTGGGATTTAAATTCTTGGCGAATCATATCCGATTCATGGGATTCGGATTCGACAGGGTGTTTGGACGAATCCGGTTACTTAGGCTAGGATCATATTGACTTGATCTCTGCCTTATTTTAGAAGTTTCACCCACAATTTAGATTAATACCCAATAATTATTTTAATTTCCTAAGTTTAGACTTAGGATCCCATTAAAAATAATTAATTATTTTAATAAAACTGTCTCTGGGTGGAATTTCCCAAAACGATTTCTGGGTATTGGAGAATGCATGTGTCAAATCCTCCCTGCAATATTTGAGACTTAGAGAACATATGATGCTACCAAAAATCAACAGTGGCCTCCAAGAGAGATAGAAAGATGACAAATTTCTCCTTTAACTAAAATTTCTCCACTAGAAAAGATTCAGTAAGCTTTCTATGTTGATGATTTGTCTCTCACATGTTTTTCTATTTATATAGGTTTCTAATGTTGAGTGGAGGCCATCACAAGAAACCCCTTCACTAATGGAGTCTACATCACAACTCAACATTGAACTAGAATTGTTAACCCCACTGTTGGTGAAAAGCCCCAATCAATAAACAATTCAAACCCGCTCTATAAAAAATAGATCACTCCATCCCAGAGCACACTGTGAGCATCGTGGGCCAATCTCCCCTAGCCAAATCAACATGGCCCTGTTACCCACAATTTGTGGGTGATATCCATAGGAGCAATTGTTTTCTCCTAGATGGTCCTTAGTCGGTGACCAACAATGCCTTGCAAACACCACATAGCTCGATGTGCCATTTTCTTTACCAACTAAGCCAGCAATGTGGTCCCTCGCCCATTTGTTATGATTGTATGTTTGACGGTGGGCCTTCCAAACCTGAAGGTGTGGATTATCATTGTGTGATTGAATAATTATGTTTACTAGTTATGGGCACTTTTGGGCATGGATTAGTGGGGAGATTTGGCAAAAAGAGTGGACTAGTTCTGAACTCTGTATTGTTGTCTCCTCTGCCCTTTTGGTGGTTAACCTTGTATTCTAGTCCCGTGGGATCTCCTTTATTGGCCACTAGGTTTTAGAGATGGCACTACATGGGAAACCCTGGCTTTGGTTGCATGATCCCGCTTCCTGATACCATTTATATTGCTCCCCTCCGCTCATTACAACCCCACTCATCATTTATCCCATCTAGGTCCACAAAGAGTTTGCCTCCCCCTCCCCTTGTCCACCCTTTGAGTTAGACCCCGAATGATGCCCCAAAGGTTTATACAACTAGAAAGAAAAGAAAAACCATATTTGGCCACTCTCAATAGGAAATTGTACCATAAAATGCAAAAGATGGATGGGACATACAAATTTAGCACGTGGGAAAAAGCCAAACATGAGATCTACCCCTTATCCATGGCCACACCTTGGTTCCTATGGGCCCTAGATGAGTCCCCTCCATCATTAAGAAACCCATGATTGTCCCAACCCCTGGTAGGCAATTTATTGACCCACCTAAAGGGGATATTTACTGGTCTATCCTACACATCATGCTCTCATCCCTTGGAGCCCCAAGCAGCTATAAGGAAAAATCAATAAAAAGCAAAAGGCATATGAAGAAGGGTGGAAAAAAAAAGGCTGGGGTAACTCATGTACCATGATTTCTCCCTTCTACACTCATATACTCAAGTGTGGGCTTTTACATATTAGCTACCCTTGTACCATCACAAGTGGCCTAAAGCTTCCCCTTCACCCCCATTCCTTTCCATCACTATATCACTTGCCACCCACCATTGGATGGATGTACCATGGACATGTCACCCCCTTTAGAGGCTAAACCCACCAAATAGGGTCCTTGGTTAACCCCTTTTCAACTTGGAGACACCTATACATGTCAATGCCCACTATGGGAGGGCATGCCATTATGAAGTGTTCACTTGTGTTTCATGATTTGTAAGCTCTTTTACTTGATTACTCTAATTATTTGTTATATTGGAAGGCAAGGAGACACATTGGATCTTATGCAGGATTGTAGGTGGGTCTCCATTTGGGGTTTGGTCTCCCTATATGGGGTCCAAGCCCTCTAGAGGGTCACATTGGCACTTGTAGGGTGAGTGTAGAGAGCCATGGGCCTCCACCATAGCAGAGAGCACTTCATGGATCCCTAACACCATTCATTGATTGCTTGTTTTATGAGGAAGATGCACCTGGATCACCATGCCTAGCTGGCTTCACAATTGTACCACAAACTCGGTAGAGGATCGAAGGTCCAGACGAGCATGTGTCTCACCGCGGGAGATAAAGGGAGAGCTTATGTCATCATCCTAGCCCTTGTAGATGGTTACATGCATTATCGATCCATTTGGAGACCCATGAGGATGCCATTGTGCCCCCACACCCACTTGGGGACACCACATGTGACTTGCTTGGATATTGTTGACCTCTACCGGTCAACTACCCATGCAGTACACCCCCTGTTTCTTCGCAAAAAGGGGCAGCACCTGATCAGCGTATCCGTACCATCCTGCAGTCATCAGCAGCTTGATCAATCTGATCGTAAACCCAGTCTGCATGTATTAATTGTAAATAATCCTAGCAGATGTGAGTCGTGTTGTAAATTTGCCTAGGTGGACCTAACTTTCCTATGATAATCTATGTCCCGGAAGGTTTTTCGTCTCATCGATCCTCGGATCGGCAGAGTTTTCCTTCAAACCTGACCCCAAAGCCGGGATAGATTTTGTCAGTGGAATTTTAGAGAATCCTAGTGTGTTAGCCTGCTAGATTATAGTCATGTCGCAGAACTGGGTGATTTGTGAGGGTCTGTGTTAAAGGGGTTTTTCTACCTTAAGATGTAAATTGTTAAAGTCATGATGTAATGTGTCCTGAGGGTTGAAAAATGTTTAAATCCCCTCATCAGTCCTAAGTCCTAGGTCCTAGGTGATGTTTCCAAAGGCTTAGTTCGTTGATCCATAATAAAATAATATAAAATAATAAAA
>APFE031039844.1:6419-23790 GCA_000404065.3 Pinus taeda
AGGGGGAGGGCATGTTAGGGTCCCCCCCTAACCCCCTTATCTATGTAATGGGACCATGTCATAGTCAAGAGTCAATAAAGCCCATATTAATAATTGTAAGTGGTTAATCCGCAATTAATAACAGAACCACAGTTAGTTACAAATGGGCAGTAGTATTAGATAGATGGTATTAGTAATACCACGGTATTGGCCCTGCATGTATGAGTCATATATAAAGGATAGAGAATCCCTGCGAGGAGCATAGTGTCTTATTTTGTAATCGAGCTCTGCTCTATTGGAGGTTGCCCCCTCGAAGAGGCAAGTGAACATCACTCTATGAATAATAAAATCATTGTTATTCTTTGTTCTGGGTATCTTTTCTTCACATATTCTGTGTTATGGGTATCTTTTCTTTGCATATTCTGTATTTGGGTATCATTTGCATGTTAAGACCATAACATTCTTCACATGCTTGATCTCTTTCTTCATTTGCTTCTTCTTCGATTGATTAGTCAACCACCTTATACTCCTTATGAGAGCACTTCTTCATGTTGACCTTTACTCCACTATAGTACATGCCTCTGAGCATGTCGTTGGCGAAAGAGATCCTTTTATTCTTGATCGTGATTCTAGAACTTTTCCCATGACCCAATCAATGTATATGATTACATGACCTAAACTTTGATGCATACATACCTCATCTTGATTATTCTTTTATCATCTTGGCTTTATTTGATAGTTGTCCTCGATTGGTGTAGCCTTTCTTGCTTCATCTGCTCTTGCCTATGTATCATCCTCTCTTGAATCCCATAAATGGGACCCACAATGAGACCTCTACCCCCTTTGAAAGAAGACTTTAAGAAAAGAGGTTGACTTAGTCATAGGAGGATCTTCTTTCTTTTACTTCTTGTCATCTTCTTTCACTTCTTGAGTTACATGAGCTTCTTCCCTTTTCTCTTGTTGTTGTTTTCCTTCTTAAGTTTAAGACAATCCCTTTTGTAGCATCCATATTCTTGGCATCCAAACCGTTGGACTTTGGACGTGTAGTGGTCCCAACCAATTTGTTACTTTCCTTGCAAAAGGACACTGAGGTATACTCAGAAGGGGACATATACTTACTTGATAGAGTTTGAGATGTAGTGGACTTGCTTTCTTCTTGAAGACTTGAAGGCTTCCCTTCCTTAGATCTTGATGTTGTTCAAGTTGCTTTCTTCAAATGTACTTGCTTGATGACTTGACTTGTAGTGCCTTTCATTTTTCAAGATGGTGTAGCTTGATGTAGGTCCTTATTTGATTTGTTCTTCTTGTAGGTGCCTTTATACAAGGCGTTTCTTCTTGCTTTGTAGTCTTCCATGGTGAATGATAGATGGTAGACCTTCTTGTCCTTGATGTGATTGAGACTTCTTGGCTTGATGCTTCAACCTTGCGGATGTTCTTGAGATTCCCTTTCCTTGATGTGTCACCTTAGCTTCGATACCACGTTGAAGAATCTAGGGCAATGGGGTATAGCGGGATTCTTCTAGACTTGATAAAAATTTGCGAAGATCTTTTACAATTTATCGAGTTATCTTAATCTTCTTCTCTTCTTATTAATGCATGTGTGTTTACTTTCATCGAACTAGTGCCAAAAACATAAGAACAAGAACAAAAGATGTTGGCTCTCTGCTAAGGAAAAACCTCTCTCTCTGAGAGAGGAAAACCATTTCGTAAATTTCTCTTATTGAAGCTTCTTATTGGTCGTTGCGAAGCCCTAGACCCTTGACAATGATATCCTCCCAACACAAGTTGGGTCCTTCCTCCTATCTGCACTTTGTTTCTTTGGCACTTCGTTCCCTGGCACTGTGTCCTTCTTTCAACTTTTGATGGTCCATGGTGGACTAGCTCTAGAAGGGACTCCAACCTTTGATCCTTAGCGAGATCCTTTACCAATGAAGAAACCTTCATTCTCTTCACCGACCAAGCCCTTTTCTTGATGTGAGGTTGCAGACTCGATGTACACCAAGTTTATTACACCTGGGGCGATTTCCATCACGACGAGACATGGAAACCCCAAATTTCCGACACTTGGGATGCTTTCGACAAGGCGGTACATGGAATCCCTGGGTTCCCTACAATTTGGCGACTTTTGTGGAGGAGGGACTAGGAGACCCCATGTCATGCTCCTATCCTAGTGGTAGTATTTCAACCACGCATAAGTGGGTGCAGCACTGCCGTACTTTTTCCTTTTACCAATACTTGAGTACACAGTTTGCACCTACTTCAATAATCAGTCAATTTTCCAATAAGTGTTCTTAACAATGTAGCGAAAATAACTTACCATAAATTTATCTTCAGTTATTCTTTCAACACTCAGTCAATTTTCCAATAAGTGTTCTTAACAATGCAGTGAAAACAACTTACCATAAATACTTTTGTAGTACTTCCACTATTTTCTCAACCTCAAAATTCCCAACGACGCAACTATAGTGTACTTCCCAAATCATCTTGTAACGCTCACTTGAAGGAACACAAAGGTGTCCGAGGTGGCATAACAGTGCATCCTTGAGGTGAAAATATGGAACTTGCTGACCCTCCAAGTGTGTCTGGTATGTGTTTGCTGAATTCTCAGTGGCTTTTGTAGAGAAGTGGAAAATCAGAAGTTTTGTGTCCATAACACGAACCTACGGTAGATGTCGGCAAGACCCAGAGAGTTGCGAAGCTCTCTTAGAGTGTTTGGGGTTGGCCAATCCCGAATGAATTGTATCTTGTCTATATCCACATGCACCCACCATTCATCAATAATATATCCCATATACTGAACCTCGTGTCGCGTGGTCGTGTTTCACTACCCACAGCCTGCACGACACAACTCCACACCTAAACTGCGAACCTGTCCGCCCGACACTACGTTCCGCAGCGCCCAAACTCTGCCCGTCGGTGCGGTCCATAGTGAGGGTGCATGGCCCGCATGCAGTGCGACCTGCTTGCCCAGACGGTAACCCACCCCGCTCTGCCTATCCGCTCTACCAAGTCAGACCTTCCCTCTGTAATCCACCCACTGGTGTGGCCCTCTTACCTGCATCCTTCTCTTCCTTCCGTTTTCACCCAACTCCTTCCTTCGCACTTTTTTTGCGATGTGGAAGTCTGAGTTCAATGTCCCTTCATCGAACGCCATCCTCCTTACTTATACACATCCTTTCGCCCAAGGGTTGTGTCTCTTGGGTATAACAAGGGTTGGCTCCGTCAACATGCATGCCCAGCTGACCTACCACATAACCTCGACACACCCCATTCCAATGAACCACCACGTACCTTTGTGTGCACCATCGCACCCATGGGTCGGCTCCAACACCTCACCGATTACACCCATCGCCACACGTCGCACACCTGCCCGCATCCTAACTCGTCCGTACATGGTCACCTCTTTCATCCGGGCACCCAACAAGGGTTGCCCTCGCGCCTTTCGTCGGTGACTCGCCCATCATGCAGGTATCAAGGAGTGTGCACCATGCCCAACACGGCATGCCCGCTATGAGTGCACCCATCACCATCGCGCATAAGCGAATGTTGTGCCAAGACTTCGCATATAATTGAACGCTCACCCGAGTCACATATAATCGAACATGAGTACCTGTACTACGGGTTCAGTCTCTTGACTCTCTCGAGCGCTCCTGACTCGAATACCTGACACCCCCACCCCCCGTACGTGGTGGAGGTTTCCAGCATGATGAGACATGGAAACCCCAAATTTCACGTGCATTTGGGCAGCTATCATCACGGCGGGGAAGCGAAACCTTACTTTCCCTGCACTTGGACGGCTCCCGTCGCAACGAGGTATGGAAAACCCAAGTTCCAGAGACAGATGAGGCAAGCGGTTTCCACCCCACCGTGAAATGGAAACCCCGAGTTCGCAAGAGTTGGGAGGTTCTTCATCGTTCCGTGAGATGGAAACCATGAGTTCCATAAACTTTGACGATTTCGGTCACGTTGCGACATGGAAACCCAAGTTACCCGCACCGAGGCTGCGGTTTTCACCCAGGCGGGAGATGAAGACCCCAGAGGTTCCTGGAATTAGGGGGTTTCCATCATGGCACAAAACAGAAAGCCCCTGGACTTGGGCAGTTCTATGTCATTCCGTAGCATGGAAACCCGAGTTCCCTGCACTGAGGTCACGATTTCTGTCATGGTAAGACATGGAAGACCCTGAGGTCACGATTTTATTCATGCCATGAAACAGAAAGAGCCATCTTTGGTAGACTTGGGCGGTCACTCCCTATCGCGCGATGACATGGAAACCCGAAGCTCCCCAAGCTTGGGTGGTCATTCCCTGTCGCGCGATGACATGGAAACCTGAAGCTTCCCAGACTTGGGTGGCAGTTTTAGCCTCGGTGCGAGTGACATGGGAACCCCGCGTGTCATTCCCCCAAGCCTACGGTAGTCTTTCAACCGTACTCGGCGAGGTGCGGTGCCACCGAACACTCTCTTTTCACCAATACTTATGTTCATGGACTACGCCTAACCATTAGTCTACTTAGTTTGATTTTCGCAACCAAGTATTATTATGTTTCCTTTATACCAATCAACACCCATAGACATTCATTATCATCAGTAATTATACATGAATAACACAATTGCACAGTATAAAGGGACGGGAAACTCCCTGAACAATGAGTCTGCCCGAACACAATATATTGTTCAACTTTACAATGTTTACAAGTATACTTGGGAAATGCCAAGTTTCATACTTAGCCAATTTTACAAATAGGCAACACCTCCATGTGCCAGCCAAGTTCCTTGCCCGAGCTGGGTGGGCGCGCCCTCACAAGAGCTACCAACCGCACTCCTCAACCGAACCTCGTTTATCGCTGCACGACAGGCAGGCGACCTACCCGAGTCACCTGACACACCTTCGCGTTTCTTCTTCCACGACGGGCGGGCGACCTACCCGAGTCACCCAAGACACCCGTGTCACACCGAACGGTGGGCGCCTTCCTTACCTGCACCCTCACCCGATAACTGAAACCTGTGCGTATTGTGTGTGCTTGCCCAAGAGTAGGCGCATATATGCCCACGCCTCTTTTGCGACTTGCTCCACTACTTCGCACTTTTTTCTTGATCACCAAATGCTCATGTTTGAACTCCATCTTTGAATGAATTCCAAGTCCTCCAACGCCCTACCATATTTATATGAGAGGTTGGGCGAGTCGCTGCCCAGGCCGACTCGACCACTGCGTGCCAAAATTCCCTTACACATCGCAGACTTGCCATCCGATTGTTGGTCGGCTAACAATCCTCGGTTCAAGTCGCCCCAACATGTAAGTCGGCCCATGGGTTATGCCAAATGCTCCCACGCTATAAACCAACCATCGCTCCATGTCTAATGCACATTCCAGTCGTAGAGTTCGCACTTCGTATCGACAGGAAGAAACCGAACCGCAGGTCCTTACACCGTGTTCCCCAGACTTGGGTAGCAATTTTTGTTGTGACGGGAAATGGAAACCTCGTGTGTGTCCATTGACATGGGTAGCAGTTTCCATCGCGCCACAAAATGGACACACCGAGTTCCATAGATTTTGGCGGCTTTTAGTGGCCCCACAACATGGAAATCTGAAGTTCCACAGACTCTCGGGTGATTCAGGGTGTGCCGCGACATGGAAACCGCGAGTTCCCCAGACTTGGGCAGCGGTTTCGAGACACCCCAAGTTCCCAAGACTTGCGAGCTAGTTTGCATCATCATGGAAACCCCAAGTTCCTCGCATTAGGGAATTGTTGAAAACCCCGCATTTCCATCGTGTCGTAAAATGCGGAAACCCGTGGTTCCGTCAAGGGTGGGACATGGAAACCCCAAGTTTCCCCAGGCTTGGGCGCGACTTGGAAACCCCAAGTTTCTGTAGTCTTGGGCACCACTGGTTTTGGTCGTGGCATGACATGGAAACCCCAAATTTCCCCAGGCTTGGGCGCCGGGCGAAAGCCCCAAATTTTAGGCGCGACATGGAAACCCTAAATTTTTTTTGCGCCGGGAGGAACCCCAAAATTTCAGGCGTGACATGGAAACCCAAAAATTTTTTTTTGCACCAGGCGGAACCCCCAAATTTTAGGCGCGACATGGAAACTCCAAATTATTGGTGCGACATGGAACCCCCAGAATTTAGGCACCGGGTGGAAACCCCAAATTTTTGGCGCCACATGGAACCCCCAGATTTTAGGCACCGGGTGGAAACCCCAAATTTTTGGCACGACATGGAAGCCCAACAAGGCCAACCGAGCCCACAACCTCTCTTAGAAATGCCCCTCGACCCTCCACGCCACGCACCGAGGCCACCTAGGAGTCCACCCGGACAACAGCAATGGTGGACCTCAATCACTTGACTGCCTGCGGCAACCACAAAGTGAAGGCAAAGGAAGGAAATTAATGGAAATTAAGAGCCTCGCTACACAACACAAGAACATATCCAAATGGGAGTAGGGATTGGGCATCCATGTACCCCACACACACTACGTACACGAAACCTAGGAGATTTCCCATAGCTTTATCGACTGGACGATGAATAATTTCCCCTACGGCCACCTCCACGTAAAGGAGGGAGGTCGAAGCATTCAACCTGCAAATATTTCTTACAGATAGCCCCCAGCATCGATGTAGAAAGCCTCCTCCCCATTGGACCATGAGCGCATAAAAAATTGAAACAACAAGTGCCCCCCAACCCTCCCCTCCCCACACAAAGGCCACCTAGGAGTCCACCCGAACAACAGCAACGATGGACCTCAATCGCATGATCGCCTGCGGTAGCCTCAATGCAAAGGAAATGGAAGGAAATAAAACAATACTAACTAAGCCCACAACCTCTCTTAGAAATGCCCCTCAACCCTCCCCACCACGCACTGAGGCCACCTAGGAGTCCACCGGGACAGCAGCAATGGTGGACCACAATCACTCGACCACCTACGACAACCATGATGCGAAGGCAAAGGAAGGAAATAAATGCAAATCAAGAGGCTCGCTACACAAAACAAGAACATATCCAAATAGGAGGAGGGATCAGGTAGCTCTTCACCACACGCATCCTACGTACAGGCAACCTAGGATATTTCCCATAGCTCTACCGACTGGACGATGAATAATTTTCCCCTACGGCCACCTCCACGCAAAGGAGGGAAGTCGAAGTGTTCCACCAAGAAATCCTTCTTCCAGATAGCCCCCACCATCGACGTAGCAAGCCTCCTCCCCATTGGACCAAGTGTGCATACACAATTGAAACAACAAAATGCCCATAAACATTGTGACTTAACATTTCCAACCGCAATAGCCTGCCACACACACAAGATGCAAGGAAAAAGCCAACCCCTCGATCAAACATATGGGCCGACACATCTATCAAAACCTCAAATCCAATGCAACCACAAACGATGTGCACTTTGAAAGGAATGCCAACCCTTGACTTTACAATAAGGAGAACAGTGTCGCACATCACTCGACGGAAAAGCAAGCAAGAGGGAGGGTAGGTGGTTTACAACCAAAACCCTTCCACGTCCCTCTCAAATGTATACATCTCAACCGACAATGCCAACACAAAAATATTAGAAGCACAAGAAACCAGTGCCATAAACATCTAAACAATGAAGAGGCCAGCCATCACAAGGAGCCACACCACAACAACCCATACAACTCCGAGAACTTGGAGCAGGAGGGGAATTGTTCACATATGCCTCCAAGGACAAGCATGGCCAACATTACTGCTCATGTGCTACCGAGTGGGCATGGAGATAAGATGAAAATCGGCTGCCCTACAAATGATCCAAGGCCATTCTTGAGGCAAGCCTGAAAAACCAACTCAATTACCAACCCACATTTCACACGAAAAGCAAAACCCTCCGCACCAAATAGGGAGGAGGCAAACAATATAATGAGGAGCCAATTTCAATGGAGCCACACATGGCTTCCCAACGCAATCAAAATTTTATGTTCGCAACAATCGAGGGGCACGACAGCGACATAGGCATGATAGAGTTTTGGGGCTTCCATCTAGGACCACAACAACGAAGGCTCAATGGAGCACTGAGCAAAATTTCACCATTCTTATCCTTGGGATGGGCAAGAGGGATGGGGACGAGCATGGCCCATATTACCACCCATGTGGTATCGAGTGGGGATGGAGAGAAGATGAAAATTGGCCACCCTACAAACGACCCAAGGCCATCATTCAGGCAAAACCAAAAACACAACTCGATTACCAACCCACCTTTCACACTGAAAGAAAACCTGTCACTAGTATCATCTAGAGGGGCACGAGGGGACCAAGATGAGCCAGGGAGCCACACCACAACGACCCCAAGAACATGGAGAGTAGAAGGGGAATTGTTCACATATGCCTCCCAGGACGAGCATGGCCAAGATTACCACTCATGCGCTATCGAGTGGGAATGGAGAGAAGATGAAAATCGGCCACCCTACAAACAACCCAAGGCCATCGTTCAGGAAAACCCGAAAACACAACTCAATTGCCAACCCACCTTTCACACGGAAAGAAAACATGTTGCTGGTATCATTTGAAGGGGCACGAGGGACCAAGATGAGCCAGGGAGACACACCACAACAACCCATACAGCTCTAAGAACTTAGAGAGTAGAAGGGGAATTGTTCACATACGCCTCCAAGGATGACCATGGCCAACATTACTGCTCATGCGCCATCGAGTGGGGATGGAGAAAAGATGAAAATCGGCCACCCTACAAATGACCCAAGGCCATCGTTTAGGCAAACCCAAAAACACAACTCGACTACCAACCCACCTTTCACATAGAAAGAAAACCTGTCACTGGTATCATCTGGAGGGGCATGAGGGGACCAAGATGAGCCAGGGAGCCACACCACAACAACCCATACAGCTCCAAGAAGTTAGAGCACATAAGGGGAATTGTTCACATATGCCTCCCGGAATGACCATGGCCAACATTAGCGCTCATGCGCTACCAAGTGGGGATGGAGAGAAGATGAAAATCGACCACCCTACAAATTACCCAAGGCTATCGTTCAAGGAAACCAAAAAACACAACTCGCTTTCCAACCCACCCTTCACATGGAAAGAAAACATGCCGCTGGTATCATCTGGAGGGACACAGGGGGACTAGGATGAGCCAAGGAGCCACACCACAACAACCCATGTAGCTCCAAGAACTTAGAGAGAAGAAGGGGAATTGTTCACATATGCCTCCTGGGACGAGCATGGCCAACATTACGGCTCATGCGCTACCGAGTTGGGATGGAGAGAAGATGAAAATCGGTAACCCTACAAATGACCCAAGGCTATCGTTTGGGCAAACCCGAAAACACAACTCAACTGCCAACCCACCTTTCACATGGAAAGAAAACCTATCGTTGGTATCATCTAGAGGGGCACAAGGGGACTAGGACAAGCCAGGGAGCCACACCACAACAGCCCATATAGCTCCAAGAACTTAGAGAGCAGAAGGGGAATTCTTCACATATGCCTCTCGAGATGACCATGGCTAGCATTACCACTCATGCGCTACTGAGTGGGGATGGAGAGAAGATGAAAATAAGCCACCCTACATGTTAACACTCAGGTTGTTCCCTTTGACTCCCAAGGGAATAACAGCTGAGGTAACCACTGACCAATCTTGTAGCTGCAGGTCCTAGTCTACCTGCAACCGGAGAGGGCTCTCTCTTTATAGTTTAGCTTTGTTTGATAAGTGTTTTAGACTAGTTATGATGCACTGTTTGTTTGATTTTGGTGGGTTGATGATTCCCTTTAGAACTGAAATACAGACTTATTGGACAGTTTGTTCCATTGGGTAATGGAGTTGAGATATTTATGCTTTAGGAAATTGATATGTGGAGACAAAGTGTTGTTGCAGAGCGAGTTAGGCATGTGTGAAAACAATATATCAGATTGGTTGATGGAATGGTGGAAAATTAGTAAGTGATAGGCAATTAAGAATCTTTCACTATGCTAATGAAGAAAACATGGAAGTAATGCTTGAGAGCAATTAAGAATTCTTAAACAGTATTCACCATGTTAGGATAAGTTGAAATATGAGCAGTTAAGAATTCATATCTATGGCTAATCCAACAGAAAACATATTTAGAAAACAGAGATTGAGCATAGGGTGTTCGGACCAAATCCTAGGGTATTCTTTTTCTCTATTTACCAAGATTATGGAAACATGAAATTGTGGAAATAACAAGAAACACATACACAGTTAGAAGAAACTTATTGGTTCAACAAATGACACAGGAATTCTGCAACAACACAGAGCTTCTACATATCCATCTCAGACAGTATTGACACCAGCAATCTCCATCAACAATTTTATTATCAAAAGTCCTCAATATACATCAGAGTTCTTCAGAAAGAATGCTATTACAACCGACCCTCAGTGCGTTATCTGAGGGGATATTTATACAAAAATAGGGTATGAAAATATCTTAGTGGAGAGTTATGGTGCAATAAATTGCACCACCAACTCTCTTACAAAAAAGTAAATGATACATAAATGTAACTTTAAAGGCTGAGATAGCCGACATTCCTTTGTCAGACAGATTTGACTTTTGGCTGCAAAAAGTAGGTGGTAACAGTGCTTTAAATGTTGCGTTTATTTTGGCTTGATATTCTGAGTGGATTGCTGAGTCACCTGTATGCTGCTTGCTGTACCTGTGTGCTGGCCTGTTCTGCTGACCTGTTCTGCTGACCTGTATCTGCTGACCTGTATCAAAAAAGGTAAACAGGCAACGCGGATTTATCTAGGGAAAATTTCCAACATTGCTTGCCACCAATCAGCCGGGGGCAACTGATGTCTCCTCATCTTTACCACTGTCTCTTCTGCCTCTGTAAGTCTATAAAAATTGGGAGGCACCTCAAATAGATGATTAATCTCATGTTCTATGAAGAATAGATTCTCCAGCTTGTCATAGAGGGTCTGCCCCAGATGGAGGCCCTGTTTCTTCTGTGGAGCTGCTGGAGGCTGTGATCTGGTTTTCCACATAACTATTGACCCTTGTCATATACTGCTTATAAGGCAGCAGCTGTCCTGTACCAGTTATTAGGCTTGGGAGCCCTTTGTCCTGCAAAATAGCCATCTTGGCTCTGAACTCATCTATTTCTTCCTTCATTTCTTGGCACTTCCTCTCTAATGTCTGGGTGAAATTCTTTAATGTTAGTACTTTTTTGGCACTGAGGATTGTCTCTGTCCTGCTGGCTATTTGTAAAGCAGCCAGTTCTTCCCTAGTGCGGTTATTGAGGAAGTGAATCATTTTGTTGGCCTGTTCAGGCATTATTCCTAGGGTTGTCCTGGCTCTCTGAATCTCTATGTGAGCTATTTCTATCAGCTCTACCTGTTCAAAAATGGCTTGAATGGACCTCCATTGGTCCTGCATAGATTTGCAAATCTTGGCCCAAATAATTCTTTTTATTTCTGCTAGGGTGTTTCCCAGCATCAACTCCTTTTCTAGAGTTTTTACTTTAGCCACCAAGGCTTTTATTTCCCTCTGTTTTTCTGCCACAATCATTTTTGACTTATCATAACTGTCCTCCAGCTTGGCCAGTTTTTCCTTGGCAGCATTTATTTCTGTGACCTGGCTCTCCAGCTCTTTGACATCCCTCATCATTTCTTCCATGCTTAGGCTGGATTCTGCTGCTGCTGTGGCTTCCACAGTTGCTCCAGTTGCTGATGTGGCCGTGGTAGGTGCTGGAGCAGTAGGAGGAGTTGTTGTTATTTGAGCTGGAGGGGCAGATTGGAGGTTTGTGGAGGTCTGTGGTGGCTGGGAGGCAGATTCCCCTTGCTTGTCCTGAATGGCTTTTTCCAATTCTGCCTCCATCTGCAGTATCCTCTGGTTCATGACCAGGAGTAATTCCATAGCGTTATCCACCTGTTTTTCTTGGACAAGCTCTGCTGTGTCAGGATGGATAGTAGGAGGCAATTTTTCCTGCCTCCTCAATGCAGCTATGTCATCCTCTTTTTTCTTTATAAGGGCCTTGACACCCTTTGGATCTTTTGGGTCATGCCCAAGATCAACAATTATATCCTCCAAAGTTTTTATTATGTTATCTTTGGCGGAGGAGGACAGCCTCTCCAAATCAAGCTGTCTATTGGTGTTTTTCAGTGATTCTTTTAGCTGATGGGCCAGCATTGCCCTATCAGCAAGTGTTGCATACACCATTTCCCCGGTTTGCTTGTGCAGCTCAATTTGATCCATGGGGTGTATGTCTTTGGCAAAGACCTCTAGATTAGTCTTGTAGTAATCAGCTGGGGTCTTTGGGTGTGGAACTCTGGGTTTCAGATGAGTGAATATCATCTTTTCTTCCTTAAAGTCAAAGGCAGCCATCAATCTTTGTTTCTTGGCTGGGGTTGTGTTGAGGAACTGCTCATATAGCTGCACTCTTAGTAATTCATTCTGAGCTTTGATCTCCATGAAACCCTCTTTGATTGTGGCCGGTTTCTAGCCCTGCTGTCTGGAGGAAGATACCTCCACGGTGTGCTGCTGAGGCTGTTCTAGCTGGACTGAGCTGGTGGCCGTCTGTTGGCTTGCTTGCTTTTCCCTGTTTTGGCTTTCTTCCAGCTCTTCACTTATGTCTCCTTCAGCTTTAGGGTCTGTCCTTGGCCTCTTGGCCTCCGGTTGCTGCAATGACCCTGTGGGAGGTGTGATTTCTTCTCTGTCCCTTTTCTTCCCTCTCTCATTATTTAGAGGGGTCTGCAATATTGGGTTTTGAATTTGTTCAGTTTGCAGGGGAGGGGCCTGTGTTGTTTGTTGGTCTTTTGAGGCACTAGGCTGCCCTGTTTCTGTTTCTTGATGCTCATCCATCTTCTCCTTTCCTTTTGCAGTTGTTGCTGGAGCTTGTTGGATGACCTATGCTGTCTGTGCAGTGGAGGTGCCTTCTTCTGTTTGGATTGTTTGCTTGAAAACTTGTTGACAAGAGTCCAAGTCAAGAGTTTTTTCCAGGTCTTTTACATTTTGCTCCATTAATTCTTCCTGAGTCAATTCTTCTACTATTGATCCAGGCACCCATTCATCCGGATTAGCAAACTGTTGTACTTGAGGGAGTGGGGTGTGTTTATAAGCCATAAACCTATATTTAACTCTCCTTGCACTGATGAAACCTTCAGGGTCATAAGGGACCCACCAGAAACTCCTCTTGAGTTTGAGTTGTTGTCCTAGTATTTGGTCAGCTTCCTGCCAACCATATTTTTTGTTCATTGTGAATGGGCCTAGGTGATCCCTGAACTTCAGGTTGGCCTTCTTTTTGGCACTGTGAAAGTGTGTTAGGTCGGAGTTTATAAGTTGCCTATAGTATTCCAGAGCAAATAACCTCATAGGAACGTACTTAGGGAGTCTGTATGGACAGAGCTCACAGCCATAAATTCTGATGACCGAGTGGTTTTGGTACAAGTACCAGTCACCAATTTTGTAGCTTCTGAATAGCTGCAAAATCTTCTGCATATCCTTGGATAGTCTTGCAGGGGGAGTCCTCTTTAGCAGGCAGATGACTGGATATACAAATTGATCAATGAATTCACAGTATGAGTAAGGGGAATCCTGGACTTGGTGGAAGACTGAAGACCAAAAGATCACAGACCTTCTTTCACCTTGTGAGTCTAGCTTCTTGATTGAGCATTGGAAGCTGTCTGTCTGATAGTATAAGAATAAGTGGTAAATGTATGAGGAATATTTGAATATTGCCTCCCTGTCCAGTCTTGTCAACTGATCATGTATCTTGATGGAAATGTACTTGGCATAGTTGTATTTGATAGCAGGGGGCTTCATAAGGCTGTATGCAGACAGCATGACCAGCACAGTTATGTCAACATGTTCATTTGTGGTGAACCCCAGCACAGAGGTCACCATGTCTATCAACAGCTTGCCCACTTCATTGAAATCTTTATATGAGAAAGGGGGTGGCCCAGAGGGCTGGCAGTCTGCCTTCATGAATTTTCTGGCTATGGCTTCAATGTCTGGATTAGAAAGTCTGGAGCCCATATCTAGCAAATAGTCCATGGAGAAAGGGTACAGCAATTGGGTCTGTTTGTAATTGAGCATCTGGTTGATGGAGTCTGGAGTTATGTAGAAGAGGATGCTCCCAGATGGAGACCTCATAGCCCTGAGCTTCTGGTCATAGTTCTCTGCACACAGATGGATGATTTCTGGGAAGGTATTGACAGAAGGCAGAAAGTAAGTGGGCAGATTGGACTGCCAGACCCCATACAGGTCACTGCTGTCTAGGTGAGTGTTCCTCAATTGACAATATGTCTGCAGATGGTTTCTTTGTGCCACAAAATCTGTGATGAGAGCATCATCATCCACCAAAGGTATAGCTTCTAGCTCTCTGTTGGGTGGGTTTATGGGTAAAGCATCCAGAGCAGCTGAAGCTGCCATTGTTTTGGTCTTTGCTGGTAGTTTTCACTGTGCTTCAAGCTTGGTGTGGAGGGGTCTACTGTTCTCTGTTTGTAGTGAGCAGTTTGGAATTTTAAGGGCTGTCACAGGCTTAATTGCTCTGTGGGGCACTCTGTTTTGATATAGCAGAGTGTTTTTTAGCTGGGTAGCTGGTCAATTGCAGAGGATTTGTTTATCAGAGGTAAGGGAGGATGCTAATGTGGTGCTTTTGGCTTGTGGCTGGGCCTTGTAGTTGCTCTTTTGTGGAAAACTGGGCAGAGTTTACCGCTGGTCGCGGGTTTCCCTGGAAGTTCTTCTGTGTAGGGGTTACAGGTTTCACTGGTAGCTTCAAAGGTGAATTTCAACCATGTGGTTCTTGAATTAAAGTTGTTTTTTAGCAGGAAACATGATTTGCATGGATAATGAGAGGGCAAGAGGGTGTCTGTGGTGAAATACCTGTTTTAGTGGCGTATGGGCAGTTGCAGCGGTCGAAGTGGTTGGTTTGTGTATGGTTGAGTCGACAATGGGGGCAGCAACAATTGTGGCGGATTACTTTTGCTTTTTGACCGTTGGAAATCGAATTTCGCCTTCAGCTGAGCTCCGGGTTGTTCGGCAGAGAATGGTAAAAACAACGGTTTTTACCCCTTTTTATGCATTTCGGGTGAATTGGCGCCTTTTTGTGATGACGTCATCATGGGCCCGAGTACGGAGGAGGTGACGTGGCAGGTGACGTGTGTGCCCAGGTGGCATGGCCACGGTGGCGGGGTGGTCAGGGTAATGCGCGGGGCAAGGGTGATGTGGATGCACGGCAGCGGCAAAGGCGGGGTGACGTCACGCTGGCAGAGGTGTGACGTCAGCGTGAGGGGCAGGATGGTAAGTGGTTTCCCCGGCAGGCCCTCAGGCGGTAAGCGGTTCGGAGGGGGGGGGGGCGGCGAACACCTCCCGCGCCTGACGCGTGGCGAGGGTACGGCGGCAATACCGCCCATCCCCCGGACGCAAAAGGTCGGGCACTTTTGTGGGTGGATCGACCGCCCACCGTTGGATGGCGGGGTGGGAGATCTGACGGCTGGCGGTGATCGGGACTTGCCGGTGTATTAATGCAGCAGGGGACCCGCCTTTTGATTTAATAATTTTTTAATAAAAGAGCGCGGGGGGGGGGGTCATAACCATAGGTTTTTCGGGTTTTTGGTTTAATTTGCCCGCGCATTTAATTAAAAAACTTAATTTTTCAACTTTATAACAAAGGGTTTTTAGGGCGGAAAAGGGGAAAAGGGTTATTAGGGGCGGGGAAGGTGCTTTTTACCCTTTTAACCAAAGTTTTTCCTGAACCCATATTTTTCAGGGGGGCTTAGGGCTAATGCTAACCCTTGAGGGGTTAATATTTCCCAAGGAAGGGATTTATCTGCAGTACTGGGGGAAAGGGGAAATTAGGGAGTTGTAACCCATGTTAGTGATTAATATGGTTTGTGAGGTGAGTGAAGGGGTGAAACCAAGTCAAATGAAACTTGACTCAGTGTATTTGGGGATAGATGATAATGATGCAAAAAGGGATGTTTTTACACAAGAAATGTGGCTTCTTTTCGTGCTTGAACTCCATGGCTTGGACCAAGTGGTTGTGTTTTAAAGGAGTGGAACTAAGGACCTTGAGCAGTTTTCAAGGCCCCCTGGGGATGTTTAGTAAAAAATGACTTCAAGGGGAAAACTGGGGGAGTTAGTCATGCTTCCAGTGCTTGTTCTCCATTCTTTTTCTTTGATGCCCGCAGCCTGAGTGGCAGAGGCTATTTGTACTTACTAGGCCAATTGGAGCTGACCCTCTATTTCTGCAATCCCATCTACCTACCCCCTACTAGCCTAGCATTTTTTTCTTCTTCTTGGAGGGTGCATTTAGAATTGCATACCCTTTATGTGCCTTTTCTTTTCATTGGATTTTTCCTCTGATATCCTATCTAGTACTAGCCTTATTTCTTCCAGGGTCCCAGATTAAGCAGTTGGGAACCTTATTTTCTTTGCCTAACTACTGATCTGCCAAGATTATACAGTTTGGACAGATTTCTTCCTCTATTCTATAACAGCAATTGAAACGTGGCATGATCCAGCTTAGACTGTTGGACCATCCATCAAGATTTTAATGGATATGAAGGTATGTACATCCCTTGCCTTCTCTGGAAATATGGGATTTTTGAAACAACAAAATAGAGCATATTTGGCACTTGAATTAGCCCATCATGAAATATGAAACCTATTGGTATAGGTATCCAACAAGGGAAAGATAGATGGCTGCTTCAAAATTTCCTTTTAACAAGAGTGTCAACCAAGATGTGATCTTCCAACTTCCTTCCTTCACCTTAGCTCTGATACCATGTTGAGAAATCAATGTTGTTGTAGATTAGGGTTGATTCCTCTTACTTGGTAATTAATAGTGAGATATGTTTGCCTTTTGTTACTTTGTTATATTTTCTTCATCGAGCAATTACCAAAATCATAAAATGCATGAAGATCACAAGAACAAAAAGAACGCAAGATATAGGCTCCAAGCTAGAGAAAAACCCCTCCATGGGGAAACCTAGAAATAATTTTTCTTCTTATAGAATAAAATCAAAGTGAGACATCCAAGACCTAAAGGCCAAGACCAAGACCTCCTCAAGCACCAAGTTAGCCTTCCTTTGAACCTTCTTCAAGATGGTCAAAGTCAACAAAGTCAACAATAGTTAAATCGACTCCAACTCAGAATTTTAACCTTGCAATTTTCGGCCCTGCATTTCATATGGTTGCCCTAGAAGCTCACACATGTGGACTGGATCGAGACAAAAATCAGAATTTTCATTCCTTCCTTGGTTTTCTTCTTCTTCTTTGGCCTTCACACTTTTTCTTCTTCCTTTCTTGCTTAGAGATTGAATTTGTGCTTGATGTGAAAATGAGGGTAAAGTATTTCCCTTTATATAGCCTTTCATGTGGTCAAATGTTATGAAACCAGCTCAAGAAAAGATAGAAAAGATAGATCAACGCCTTAGAATTCAACCTCTTCGA